>OY744481.1:31741113-31844864 GCA_963556165.1 Tipula helvola | reverse complement strand
GAAAAACAAAAGAAAAATATCGAAAAATTTGGTTTGTGAAAAACAAAAGAGATATCGAAAAAAGAATTTTAGTTTTTATCGCTTTGTTGCAGCAGGTGGTGTACAAATAAAAATAATTAGTAGAAATTGTGTGTATTTTTTTTAATTGTTGTACAAATAAATTAAATTAAATGGAGAATAAAGAAATAGATTATCTTTCGAGTGCTCAAATAAGAAGGTAATTATTATTTGCAAAAACTTAAAAACAGTATTCCGTTCGATGTTATACTAATTAGTCATTACCAAATACAATACTGCCAATGTAGTGTAAGTTTTTTGTTTGATTTTTATTTTACTTGCGGGATTCGAGACGGCGGTGCCATCTTACGAAACTATAGTAACTACTGCAAGTTTGAGCTGATATATGAACCAAAACTGAAACTTTTGGAACTTAATTGGGTCTTTACTGAGTATATATTTTATTCAATAAAATTATACTTGAAAGACAAAGAAAAGTATCTACAATGAGCTTATTATGTTAACACCAAATCAAATAACAAATACATTATGCATATTTTGTGTGTTTTTTGTAATTGTTGTTGTATGTGTGACTTTGCAAAGAATAAATCAAAAAAAAATTATTTTTACGTAAATATGTAGCTAGGAATATTTTTTCAGGAAAACATTTTTTTAGGCGAGTGAATGATTTTTAAATTTTGAAAATTTTTTATTTTCTATTTGGAATTTGTTTTGTTGTAAAACTGTATTTAGAAAAACTGCTGATTTTTTTAAAACAAATGCACATGTGAATAAGCTAATCAAGTTATTAAACGTTTTATTATTATATGTGATTTGTTTAATGCATTTTGGGTGATAGATAAAGTTTGCTTAAATTGATTACGTCCATTTTTTTGTGTTTTATTAATAGAATTCTCACTACAACGGACATCGGCGGGACCAAAAAAGTTGTCCGTTGTAGTGAGGTGTCCCGTGAACTGAGGATTTGTGGTTTTTTTTTATAAAAATTTTATTGGGCTTCAATTTCTTATCCGATTTTGATGAAATTCGGCAATTCCAATTGAAATGGGATTCTCAAACCATTTGTAGACAAAGTTCTGGAATATGGCCAATTAGGAAGGAACTTGGCCATTTCTTATCCGATCTTGATGAAATTTAGCATGCATGATAGAAATGTTGTTCTAAAATGATTTTTAGATAAAGTTCTGGAATATGGCCCATTAGGAAGAAACTTGGCCATTTCTTATCTGATTTTGATGAAATTTTCAAATGATTTTTAAACGAAGTTTTGGAATATATATTGACGTGATAACGTTTTACACCGCATGATCAGAAAACTGACCCAAAATTTCGCTGGTTGCAAAAGATAGATTATCACTCGTGCTGTGTGGAAATGCCGCTGGTGATTATAAGAACCAAGCGTTATAATTTTGCCTTATAAATCTGAGAATCCTCGAGCTTTTAAATAAATTTCAAAAGGTTTCCTGCCAGTTCACTGGAAATCGAACAAGAAAGCTTGGATAACAGGTAAGATTTTCGAAGACTGGTTTTTAAAATGCTTTTGCGTAGAAGCTGAGACTTACTGCAAAAATTAAAACATTTTTGCTCATTCTTGATAACTCACCACGTCATCCATTCCAATGATAACGCACCAAGTCATCCAAGTCGATTTTGCTCATTCTTGATAACGCACCAAGTCATCCAGCGCATTTGGCTGATTTGCATCCAAATGTTAAGGTAATAATTCTTCCTTCGAATACAACCTCGTTAAATCAACACATGGACCAAGGTGTAATTGCTGCATTTAAACTTTATTATCTTAGAAGAACTTTTTTGCAACTGATTGAAGCTGCTGGTGGACCAGA
The DNA here is from genome assembly GCA_963556165.1 of Tipula helvola. Classification (NCBI taxonomy): domain Eukaryota; kingdom Metazoa; phylum Arthropoda; class Insecta; order Diptera; family Tipulidae; genus Tipula; species Tipula helvola. Next base: position 31,843,002 of record OY744481.1, on the reverse strand, counting down.
CAGCCTTTCAATTCGTGAATATTGGCAACAATACAACATCTTAGATGCCGTAAAAAATATTAAATTTGTGTGGGATGAGGTAAAGAACTCAACAATGAATGCTGTTTGGAAAAAATATGGCCAGTGTGATGTATCAGAGAAGCTGCTGTCGATATGCCAGCACTATTGGAAATTGAGAAAACGATTGGTGGGGAAGGATTTGATGATATAGCATCAGAAGATATTGCAGAAGTTATAGAAAGCACTCAAGAAGATCTTTCTGTTGAAGACATGTTGACTTATTTACTTATTGATGAAAAATCATTAATTGGTAATATTAATGATGAAAATGACGGGAATGAAGATTACGAAATTGTTCAAGACAAAAAATTTAGTAGCAAAGCATTAGCAGAATTTTTGAGACTTGGCAATCAACTTGGTCAAGAAGCTATTCACCTAGATCCTGATTTGGAGCGTGGTTTAATATACCGTAGACGTTTGACGGTAACTTTAGCGCCATATAATGAACTTTATAATTCGAGAGATAGTGAGCTATCACTATTAACAATTTTTTTACAAAACGCTTTGCGACAATTTTAAATTCATCAGAAGATAGTTGTGAAAATGAAGTGATTTAAAGGTTTTTTGTTACATTGTTATGAATTAATTTAAATTTTTATTTTTTGTTCATGTTTCACTTTATTTTTAATATAACTATGTAGTCACTGAATAAACACTTATTTTAATGAACTTTAAATTTAAATTTTTCATGAGAATTTTAAGATTTGGTATGCTCCTAATTTAATACGAAATAGGATTCACAGTGCGCGATTTCGGATTGCGCGCTGTTTTTTTAGAACGTAACTACCGCGCAGATCGAGGGGTTACTGTAGTTGATTTTACATATGTACGTGTTGTATTTGATTTTTTTTGCATTGCAATTAAACGCGCTCAATATTTGATTTTACAGTTTCACCAAATACAGTTCCCAGTATTACTTAAAAAAATTTAGGTGCTTGTATTGGCTATTGCTAATATTCAAATAATTAGTGTTATAAAATATTTTAAATTACAAACTTCCAGCGGATGCCTAGGAAAAAACAATGCATTGTTTCAAATTGTGAAGGCACGTCGCGTCGGTGTATTTTATAATATACCCCGAATGCGGATCCGAGAACTTTTATAATTGGAACAGGCTAATTGGTTTTCAACCCGGACATGGTACTTTTTTTATTTGTAGCAAACATTTTGCACGGCAGACTTTTGGCTTATTAAATAAAATATTAACTTCAAATGCAAAACCAACGCTTCATTTGAGCTATAATCTTACATCAAGTTTGTCATCGATACATATGACATCGCCTAATGATAATGTTTAATTGGCAGATTTACTGCCTTGTACAAAAGCTCTGTCAGTAAGTGCTAATGTTAAAACGTACTTTAATAAAATTAAATGCTCGGTACAACAAAACAGCAGTTGCCAAATGATTCCGAATATTCCTGTGCCCCAAAACCCAAACAAAACAACAAAAGCATTTTATTCCATGGTTTTTCGAAACAAATCAATTAGATAAATGTGGGAAGAACGGGAAAGGAAAGTAGCATTATCCATTTTCTTCAAATCACCTCAATATTATACTTATTCGAGAGACTTAGTTTTTCGTTTGCGCTCAAGGAGTTCAATCAATAATTGGAATTCACTTCCAAAGCTTCAATAACCTCAAATTATAATTGAAAGGAGTAAATGACGTTTTTCAAAAAGAATGTGTTTATTTAGTCTTTGATGAAATTTACATTAAACCGGCATTAGAATATAATATCCAATCCGATGAAATTGATGGCATTTGCACCGATGGAAGTGCTCGTTCACACAAAGTGGAGGACGAGTACTCTTATCTTCATAGAATTCAATTATAGCACAGGTCTTAACCAATCCTGGTATTAAAAGTGGTTTGTTTCTTACTTTTATTTGGCGAATTTTCGATGAATGCTATGATCGTATTATATCGGTCAGAGCGTTTGTTTGTGACCAATGATCTAACAATCGTCGGTTATTTAGAAGATACGGTTTAACCGTCGAAAATCCATATTTTGTTCATAACGGCGTGAACATATAAGATTTTATTATACGCCAAACTTTATTAAATCCGTAAGGAATATATTACCTGAAAATGATATTAAGTCAATCGAGGGACAAGTAAAATTTGAAATAATAAGAAAAATGTACGACTTAGATGGGAAACTACAATAAAAATGTGTCCGAAACTTACACTTAACAATGTGGAACCAAAAGTTTTGCAAAAATGAGAGGATGTTACGCCACACAAATTCTTAGTAATTCGGTTACCGCTGCGATTGATATGTGTATAGTGTATCTGTATACATACATTCAAATAAATTTGAAACTAAAAAAATTCCATCCGCACCAGCTGCTCTTAAAAATTCATTAAAAGATTTAATGGTATTTCGAAAATTTAGCCCTTTTTTATCACGCTTAACGCTAGATGAAAACTCGATATTTTTAGATAGCATGAAAGGTTACATAGAGAAAATCGAAGTTGTAGATTGAATTGCAGTTCATTGTAAATCATTTTCGAATTCCGTTTCCAGCACTTGGCCTTATTACTATCAATTGGCCTTATTATAGAACTTACCATTTGAAAGACAAATCTCTGTAATAAGTCCAATTAGTAGGGGATTTGTCTATTTCTTCAATTCAACATACGTAATGAAAACGGGATTTTGAAATGATTTTTAAATGAAATTCTGAATATACAACCACTCAGAATGAAACATAGCTATTTCTATACCAATTTTGATGAAAATAATGGTAGATACATAATCGATTTTTTATTGATTTTGTTAATCTTAAGATTTTATAAAAAACATTTAATTAAAATTAAATAAACCAAAATTTATACATAATTATATTAGCTTATTCACATGTGTATTTGTTAAAAAAAAATCAGCAGTTTCACCAAATACAGTTTTACAAACACCTCACTACAACGGACAACTTTTTTGGTCCCGCCGATGTCCGTTGTAGTGAGAATTCTATTAATAAAACACAAAAAAATGGACGTAATCAATTTAAGCAAACTTTATCTATCACCCAAAATGCATTAAACAAATCACATATAATAATAAAACGTTTAATAACTTGATTAGCTTATTCACATGTGCATTTGTTTTAAAAAAAATCAGCAGTTTTTCCAAATACAGTTTTACAAAAAAACAAATTCCAAATAGAAAATAAAAAATTTTCAAAATTTAAAAATCATCCACTCGCCTAAAAAAATGTTTTCCTGAAAAAATATTCCTAGCTACATATTTACGTAAAAATAATTTTTTTTTGATTTATTCTTTGCAAAGTCACACATACAACAACAATTACAATAAACACACAAAATATGCATAATGTATTTGTTATTTGATTTGGTGTTAACATAATAAGCTCATTGTAGATACTTTTCTTTGTCTTTCAAGTATAATTTTATTGAATAAAATATATACTCAGTAAAGACCCAATTAAGTTCCAAAAGTTTCAGTTTTGGTTCATATATCAGCTCAAACTTGCAGTAGTTACTATAGTTTCGTAAGATGGCACCGCCGTCTCGAATCCCGCAAGTAAAATAAAAATCAAACAAAAAACTTACACTACATTGGCAGTATGTATTTGATATTACATAATATTCATTGTTCTGCAATCTAAAATTTTATGTTTTTCAATTCTTATTGAAACAATGAAATGCCGTGGTGAAAAAAAATATTAAAATTAATAATCTCACCAAAGCACTCCATAATTCAGTGAGTCAGTCAGTGATGAGCGTAAATATTAATAAAGGGAGTGTGAACAAAATTGTCTCGAATGATTGTTTGTGAATTCTCTTTTGATTTTAGTATTCGTCGTAAACACAAATTTATGTTTTGGGAACATAAATTTATTGGCGTTGAAGTTACTGGATAATGGATTGGCCATCTTAAACATACTCCATCGCATTAACAAATTCGACGTTAACCAGCTCAAACTTTTAGATTTCATTAATGATTGCTGCCGTAAGTGCCATATTCGCTGGAATTTGATTGACATCTGAATTTTGATTTTTCAGCTCCTGTAATGTGTAAAATTTTAAACGATTGAATGTATCGGTTGAAGCTTCATCATTCATCTGCTTTATTTTAATGTTCAATCGTTACTGGAGTTTCTGTTGTGCTAATTATTGGAGGTCGTGCTGCAACCGCAGTAATAGTTTTACGCGTTTAATTTGCTCATATTCGATCGCCAATTTGTTCCGTTGTTTTGCTAATCGCGGCTCTTTTTTACATTGGCGCTGCCTAATGTCATGCCGTTTTTGTTTGTCTTCACGCAACAGATATCGCCGTTTAATCAGCCGTTGCCTCTTTCGTTCTTCAAATAGTTTTGGGAATGTGTAGCCACTTCGATGACAGTGGCTACACAAATAATCTGATTTCCTGTACACATAGCTTGCGTCTTTTGATGGACGATACCGGAGCAAATAAGGGTGGAAATTGCGTACATCACGCCAGAAATCCCATTTTGGAAAACCCAAGTATTCTATATATAACTCGCACCATTAGGATTGTGCAATTTTGTGCCTGTGATTAGAAAATTTGTGCATAGCCTACTTTAGGATACAGGGTTGGATTTCTCACGTGATTATCACACCAGAAATCCCATATATACCATTTATCCAATAAAACATATTTTTCAGTTAACAATAATTGTGCAAAATTGTGCGTTACTAAATTTACCTGAAAAAAAGTTTATATTGGCCAGAATCGGCCATAGAACATCCACAATTTATCAAAATCGCGGTATTCAAAGAGGTTGTATGGGTGATTTCCAGAAATCCCACCTTTTATTACAATTTGAATTAAAACATAGTATAGTCAATATTCTGGCCAATATTCACGTTTGTGAATATTACACTTTAGCCAGAATCGGCCATAGAACATCCACAATTTATCAAAATCGCGGTTTTCAAAGAGGTTGTATGAGTGATTTCCGGAAATCCCACGCTTTATTACAATTTGAATTAAAACATAGTATAGTCAATATTCTGGCCAATATTCACGTTTGTGCATATTATACTATAGCCAGAATCGGCATAGAACACCCACAATTTATCAAAATTGAATATTGGCCAGAATATTGACTATACTATGTTTTAATTCAAATGTTAATAAAAGTTGGGATTTCTGGAAATCACCCATACAACCTCTTTGAAAAACAGCAATTTTGATAAATTGCGGATGTTCTATGGCCGATTCTGGCTAAAGTATAATATGCACAAACGTGAATCTTGGCCAGAATATTGACTATACTATATTTTAATTCAAATTGTAATAAAAGGTGGGATTTCCGGAAATCACCCATACAACCTCTTTGATAACCGCGATTTTGATAAATTGTGGATGTTCTATGGCCGATTCTGGCTAAAGTATAATATGCACAAACGTGAATCTTGGCCGGAATATTACATATGCTATGTTTTAATTCAAATGTTAATAATAGGTGGGATTTCTGGATATCACCCATACAACCTCTTTGAAAACCGCGATTTTGATAAATTGTGGATGTTCTATGGCCGATTCTGGCTAAAGTATAATATGCACAAACGTGAATCTTGGCCAGAATATTGACTACACTATGTTTTAATTCAAATTGTAATAAAAGGTGGGATTTCCGGAAATCACCCATATAACCTCTTTGAAAACCGCGATTTTGATAAATTGTAGATGTTCTATGGCCGATTCTGGCTAAAGTATAATATGCACAAACGTGAATCTTGGCCAGAATATTACATATGCTATGTTTTAATTCAAATTGTAATAAAAGGTGGGATTTCTGGAAATCACCCATACAACTTCTTTGAAAAATCGCAATTTTAATAAATTGTAGATGTTCTATGGCCGATTCTGGCTAAAGTATAATATGCATAAACGTGAATCTTGGCCAGAATATTACATATGCTATGTTTTGTTTCAAATGTTAATAAAAGTTGGGATTTCTGGAAATCACCCATACAACCTTTTTGAAAACGGCGATTTTGATAAATTGTGGATGTTATATGGCCGATTCTGGCTAAAGTATAATATGCACAAACGTGAATATTGGCCAGAATATTGACTATACTATGTTTTAATTCAAATTGTAATAAAATGTGGGATTTCTTGAAATCACCCATACAACTTCTTTCAAAAATCTCAATTTTAATAAATTGTGGATGTTCTATAGCCGATTCTGGCTAAAGTATAATATGCGTAAACGTGAATCTTGGCCAGAATATTACATATGCTATGTTTTAATTCAAATGTTAATAAAAGGTGGGATTTCTTGAAATCACCCATACAATTTCTTTGAAAAATCTCAATTTTAATAAATTGTAGATGTTCTATGGCCGATTCTGGCTAAAGTATAATATGCACAAACGTGAATTTTGGACAGAATATTGACTATACTATGTTTTAATTCAAATGTTAATAAAAGTTGGGGTTTCTGGAAATCACCCATACAACCTCTTTGAAAACCGCGATTTTGATAAATTGTGGATGTTCTATGGCCGATTCTGGCTAAAGTATAATATGCACAAACGTGAATATTGGACAGAATATTGACTATACTATGTTTTAATTCAAATTGTAATAAAAGGTGGGATTTCTTGAAATCACCCATACAACTTCTTTGAAAAATCTCAATTTTAATCGATTGTGGATGTTCTATGGCCGATTCTGGCTAAAGTATAATATGCGTAAACGTGAATCTTGGCCAGAATATTAAATATGCTATGTTTGGTTTCAAATGTTAATAAAAGGTGGGATTTCTGGAAATCACTCATACAACCTCTTTGAAAAACCGCAATTTTGATAAATTGTGGATGTTCTATGGCCGATTCTGGCTAAAGTATAATATGCGTAAACGTGAATCTTGGCCAGAATATTAAATATGCTATGTTTTGTTTCAAATGTTAATAAAAGGTGGGATTTCTGGAAATCACTCATACAACCTTTTTGAAAACCGCGATTTTGATAAATTGTGGATGTTCTATGGCCGATTATGGCTAAAGTATAATATGCACAAACGTGAATATTGGCCAGAATATTGACTATACTATGTTTTAATTCAAATTGTAATAAAATGTGGGATTTCTTGAAATCACCCATACAACTTCTTTGAAAAATCTCAATTTTAATAAATTGTGGATGTTCTATGGCCGATTCTGGCCAATATACACTTTTTTTAAGGTAAGTTTAGTAACGCACAATTTTGCACAATCATTGTTAACTGTAAAATATGTTTTATTACGTAAACGGTATATATGGGATTTCTGGTGTGATAATCACGTGAGAAATCCAACCCTGTTTCCTAAAGTAGGCTATGCACAAATTTTCTAATCACAGGCACAAAATTGCACAATCCCAATGGTCCGAATTATATATAGAAAACTTGGGTTTTCTAAAATGGGATTTCTGGCGTGATGTACGCGTGGAAATTGGAACAATTGAACATTTTGATGGTCGCAAATCTAGCTTTGACCGTTCGAGTGATATAATACGACCATCCACCTTGGTGCGATGCAGTCGTTCAATATATTTTGCAGGAACATTACTCGAACTCACTGTAACGTCGCCATAACATCTAGTCCAGGTTCGCGTATTACTGATAATTTTTGCTTCAATCACTTTGCCATATTTTAGAATTTCTTACTTTAATCTGGTGCACTTTTAATCGTGGGTTTATTGATTTCGCTCACGTCGATTGATGATTCCTTCGGTGATGAATTTTCTTTGTCATAATTTCTAGTTGATGATCTATAATAAACTCGATTTCGCTGTCATCAGTTTGGTTGTTACCATGTACTGTTTCTCTACTTTTTGGAGTATCTAATGATGTTTTGCTGTTACACTTTGCATTTCCAATTTTACCTTTGACCTTAGTTATTCTATTCTGTCTCAAATTTATTTTCATTCTCACTGTTGTAGTTTTTGTTTAAAGCTGCTTTATTTTTATTTTCATCGTTTTTCTTTTATAAAAAGCCACTTGTAAAGTATTACTTGAATTAGCACTGCTGGTATCTTTTAAAGATGAATTAACTCATTTGCTGATGTGATCTCATTTCATTGTAGGTTTATGCAAATTATCAAGATATACCCCTTTAGTGATCTCAATTCTCGTAGGCATTGCCGATATTTTTTCAAATTCCTTAATCACTGCACCGTCTTCGTCAGATAGCTCTTAGACAAGATGCCGATTGGCCGTGTTTCCATCAACGTAGGTGATGATAAAGGTGTGAAGTCACTAAATAATACCGGATCACCGCCAGAAATGTTTATAATTTTCTTGTGTACTTTCGACGCGAGCGGTTTAAAGGTAGTCGCTGTTCCAATATTGTCAGTATTATTATCACCATTAAATTTGTTTGTCGCTGTTTTTTTTTCAGGTTGCACCTTACCAATTTCATTAGGCTCGTCCGAAAGCGAAGTATTCACCAAACTCATACTAGGTTTGAAAGACACGGATTTCCTCCCAAGTAAATCGTCATGATAAGCACTGTCTGGTTCCTCGAATAAATTTGATAGTTGTATATACTTTCACTGGTTTCATTTTGTAGGAAGAGCTTGGGAATACAGAACAGCTTCGTCCGATGATGAGGAATCATTCACTGAAGCACCGTGCGTGTCGGTATTTGACGATCATACTTGAGAATCTTTGCCTTAGGCCCATTTTATAGATTTTCTGTAAAGTGATCAAAGCATTGACCTCGTAAACGTTTAAGAAAATTAGTTTGATTGAAAATTATTTCATTCCTCGAGATGTTATTTTGGAAAGCACAATTTTCCTCACAAACCTTTCCCATTTCATTAGTTGACACTTCACCTCAAAATGGTTTTCCTCAATTACTTCTACGTCTTCCAATTGCGCTTCATAAAATTCGCCATTTGTTTTTTTTTTTCAATAGCTAGAAATTCCTGCCACTCCTTTGCTAGAAGCGCTCTGCATTTTTTTCTTATTTCCGTCATACGAGTGCTCGTGGTATCGATACAATTTACGACTCGGGCTTTCATATTTTTTAAGGCACGTAATATGCGGTTAATGTTTGTAGTTTCCGCCATTTTCGCCATTTCACAAAGATTCACAATTTTCACAGCTATTGCTCGAAATATTTTCAACAACTTTTATTTCTCGGGTTCTATATCACTGTTTTAATTTTATTTTGTTAATTTAATATTCGCAGATGTATTAAATTTCACTAGCTGTTTTATTAGATTGGACCTTTTATTCACGGATTTATTAAAAAAGACGCCAATCCGGCTCGAAGGACCATGAATAAAATTGTCTCCAATGATTCTTTGTGAATTCTCCTTTGATTTTAGTATTCGCCGTAAAACCAAATTTTTGTTTTCGGAACATAAACTGATTGGCGTTAAAGTTACTGGATAATGGATTGGCCATCTTAAACTGTTGGTATTCGATAGATAGACATTATTCGAGTTCAAACTTAATTTATTCAAAGTAGCATAAACTAGAAAATATTGCATTAGCTCGAAATATCGAATAACTTCGAAAAATCTACAAACGCTTTCAAATTGCAATTTTCTATTTATTTCTGTTAGTTTAAGTAAGATTACGCAACACAAAACTAAGCGCAAAAAAAATTACCAGACGAAATTCAAAATTCAAAAATCTAGGAAATTTGGGAACTACCTAGCCTTGACTGAGCCACTTTTCAACTTATAACTGAACCTCTGAGAACTTGGCAGTTACACAAAGTGATAAATTTGTGGTCTCACCCGGGTTGCGAAATGGAATAATCGCTTTAAAGTCACAAAAACTAACTAATTTTGTATTTTTTTATTATTTAATTGTGCTAATAGTGCCAGTAGCCTCAAAAAATAAAATACGAGCAAAATTAATAAACAATAAGACTCCTTTTTAAAAGGGTTTTCCTTAACAAGTTATTCTGATAAAAATCCAAAACTTCTACATACCCAATTATCTCGCCACTCATGTAACGATTAATTAGTTAAGTTTAATTTAATTAAAAAACTCATGTTTAACCATCATAATCATTGACAACATCCCCGAACATAATTTTATGCGACGGTAAATGTTTCGGCATTAGCCCAATTTAACTTTACAAATAAATTATGATTATACCCACATATATATACACCAAAGTTCAAATCATATTTAATTAACGTCAAAAAACCACTTAGCAGCGATATAATATAGAAAATGGGAATATATAGTACTCATAAAAAGTATACCTCATCATAGTTGATTGCGTGCTATCTCACCATAAATAATCCAATAATGTCGCAAAGCATTTTGTAAATCACCTGAAATAATCACCCTTATTTTACATTTTTTTTATGTACATCGCGCGCACACACACACTCACACAACACCACACTAAAAGCCAATTGAAAATTTAAATTAATTTCATTATTACAACCGTGTTTGGGTATATTATAAATAAAGTTAATGTCTCTATATAAAATATTGAGAGTATCTATATACCTATAAGTACCTAGTATATACTATATAAAGCTGATTTTTGTTGAGACTCACTAACAAAAAAAAAAAAAAAAACTTTATGATATTTAATAAACATACCACGCGTGGCTTTACTCAAACATTTATACAAACAACATCAACATAAAAATAGCGAAGCTACACAAAATAAAAATTCTGTGCCTATATTTCACCTGTAATATATTTAAAAATCCAACTAAAAAAAAAAAAATGGAAAATTATTTTTATTATCATATTTTCCTGTTTTTGTGCCATACGCACACACACACACTCATTATTTTGTTGATGCCCTATTAGAAAAATACCTGCAAACAACATGTATATTATATGGATGTATGTTGATAATGTACTACGTGTTCATGATATATAAAAACACGTTTATAATGTTTTGAATCGCGCGCGCATTAAAAGCGAACGTTTCAATATAAAGTTATACGCATAATATGAGGTAGCTGGGGACAAAATATATGAATGTTTTAACATTTTAACAACAATAACACAAAAAAATTATGTTTATTGGTATTTTTGTTAATTAATTTGAATATTTTTTAACACTTTTTTTAATTAACACATATAATAATTTTTTTTTAGTGTTTGGGATGGTCTTGCATAAAAAAAAAAATAAAAACATTTATTGTCACACACATTTCAGAGCCATATGAATCTCGTTTTTTGTTTTTTTTTTGTTAAAGTTATAAATTTAATTTTTTTTGTGTTGTACAAAATGTTTAGCGCGCTATTAAAAGTAATTGTTGTTAAATATTTTATTTTCCAAAAATTTCAGACAAGCACAGATGGTAATACAACACAATCGATATTAAGTTATACACCAACAATTGATGATCGAGGAAAATTTTTATCATGTCGTGCTGAACAAACTTTAATATCGGATTCTGGTATTGAAAGCGGATGGAAATTGGATATATATCGTAAGTAAATTTTTTTTTATGTTTGTTTTATTTATAAATATTGTATCCGTTGGACATAAACGAGTACATACATATTTTGCTTTAAGATACGAGCATAGTACGTACAAAGTTGTATATAGCAACATAAAAAATTATGCATACATGTCTACAAATATTTACATCATCTGACGTTCGTATCAACAAAAAAAATATCTCCAAAACTCTCTTTAGACGGGAAAATTTTGATATTATATTTCTTTAAGATTTTCTTCCTTTTCCATGTCATTACAAAATATCAAATTTTATTTTTATTATTTTACCGTTAACCTACAAACTTATTGGATAAAATAGGAATAAAGCTAATTTTATTAGAATAAATTGTTTAAATTCAAATGTCACATAGTTAACTAGGCAAATTAAAACAAATAGTCATAATACATAACCTAATTAATTTCCTGTATTTTCCCACATTTTTTAAAATAAAATCTTCTGTTTCAGAAATTCCGTTTTAATTTTTAAATTAAATTTAATTTTTCCATTATACATATTTTAACATTAAATCTTCCTTATCTTGAAACTCTATTCACATGAAATCAAACCTTTTTGATTGAGGTCGATGCATATTGAGAACGAGTGATGAGAACGAATTTTTTGTTTCATCAAATAACGTAACAAATGGTGAAATAGTTAAACCGAATATTATTAATTAACGATAGTTGAATTATTGTGTAAATTAATGATACAGTTTTAATACAAAATTTCAGTTTAACGTCGATAATCATTAATTTTATGGCGATAAATTGGAATTTTGCATTAAAACTGTTAAAATTTCACATTTTAGTCTTAGTAAATGCACCATAATTTAACTATTCTTAATTAAAACCTACGGTTTCCACTATTTTAACAATTTTTTTACATAATTTGGCGAAAGAGGAAAATTCATTCTCGTCACTCGTTCTCAATGAACATACATATATCATCCTTTAGATTCCAATTTTCCAAAATACTTTAAAAGTAAATTATCCTGTTCCAAAAATTCCTTTCTAATTTTAAAATTAAATTTCTGTTTCCCAGAATATTTTAAAATGAATGCTATGTAATGCCTCAGGTCGATTTTTTTGAGTAAATTTTCGATTTTTCATTTCAAAACGACATTACCCCATTCGCCGCCACTTGGTTAACGGAAATCCTCCTCGCGAGAGTGCTTCGATTAATTTGCTTTATGTAAAATTTTAATTTGCACAAGTGTTTTGTGAATTGCTAATGATAATGAGTTAACTATATAGATTTGTTAAAATAAATTTATTTATTGATGAAATAAAAGTGTTATTTGGTAATTTTTAATTTTATTTAAAATTTATGATATTTCGACTAATTATTTTAATTTAATATAAATTATCTGCTGAGTATCTTTACACAAAAATTGACACGGCATTTCTCCGGTCAGATGAGGGATTCTCCCTCTAAGGTGCTCTCAACTATTGTAAACAGCTATTCGCAGAATTTAATTTTTATTAAAATGTATGAACATAATCGCTCCGATCAGGTGAGGCGTTCTCCCGCTACAGTGGTCTCAAGCATTGTAAATCGTTATTTTGCACTTTGTAATTTTAATTAAAATTTATGTGGAGATTAAATATCTGTCACAGGTTCTTTACGTACTAATTGACACCGAAATGGTTCCGATCTGATGAGGCATTCTACCGCTACAGTGCGCCTAAGCTTTGCAAATTGCCATGTAGATTTTAATTTTAATTAAAATTTATATGGAAAATAGTTATTTTGATTTAAAATAAAATATCTACCACATATTCCCTACGCACAAATTGACACCAGTATGGTTTCGATCAGATGAGCTATTCCCTCGCTACGGTGGTTAAAGCATTTAAATCTCTTAGAATGCATTATGCAATGCATATTATCAGAGCCTTCTAGAGTATAGAGCCATAATCATTATAACGTATTTTTTAGAAGCTTTTTTAGTGGTATAACTTTTCACTAATTTCCATAGGAATCCATAGTAAAAATGGTGTTTTTTAGCTTCAAGTTTTTCATTGAAAAAAGCAAAAATGTTACAAAAATTTTATACAAAAGTGTTCTACATACCTTTAGCAGCAATATACATGCAGGGTTTATTGGTATTAAGTAAATATTAATTGCAGAAATATTAAAATTAAATTATTTCTAAAATATATTTTTCGAACTTTCATTTTGAAAAATACATCAAAGTTGGCTCTGACGAATTAAAATAATACTTGCTAAATTTATCTTTAGTTTTACTAGTGTACGTTAGATGTCTCAGATTTATACAGAAAAATACGAAAAAAAATTGTTTAATCTCAAAATTATCACACGTTCTTAATATTTTGTAAATTTGTTTTGCTTTTCCTACAATTTTTGAACTTAAAATTTCCCCAGGTGGCAATTTTTGGTACGATTTTTAAAAAATTTGTACTGCCATCACTGCCATCTATGTAATGTATATTGACTTAATGCACACAACTTGTAGTAAGCTTTTCTTTTTAATTTGACCAGAAAGCTGTTGTAATGAACTTTTTTTTATATTTTGGTTTAAATAAATCAATTATTACAAGAAAATGAAAACGATTTACTTAAACGACATTTATATAATATGTTGAAATTCAAACATTTATGAAAATATTTCAGAAATCATAATTAAGAATTTGTAACGTTTTCATTGACAAATTTGCCTTAAGAAAAAAAGTGATTTCCCATATGTTTTATGTGTTTTACTATGGAAATTTTGATTTTCTCGTCGTTTCTAATTCCCTTAAAAAAGCTTCGTTTTTTAGATTATGGCTTGTATAATCAAGGTTGCTTTGATATTATGCGTGAGGAAATAAGCCTAAAGTTCTAATCAATCATATACTTAAAAGTTTATGGGTAATTGCCTATGACCAAGGGAAAAATTTCGCGTCATTCACTTTCTAAACATGCGGTGTAACGTGTAAGACGTTATCACGTCAAAACATATAGAGATGTTATAAAAATGAACAAAAAATCGGACAAAATCATACAATGCAAAAAAATTCGACAAGGAAACTGCGGTGTTACTGACCACGACAAAGATTTTTACATTTGACCTACAGCAATGTCTTCCGACACGTTTCCTCAAGACATCTGTTTCGTTTTATAAACGCCCACTATAGACGTATAATTTAACAATCCACGATTGCGTCACCAATGATGCTTTCTGTTATCTTTGGCATGAATGTATCGGATGAAAAGGTAGGAATGACATTGCTTCCTGCGTTTTCGAACATTGCCGTAGTATGCCAGAAACCATTAAGTCAGTTACATACTACAGTGATTCATATGCGTATGACAAAACAAAAATTCCTATATGGCCGCCATGTTTTCCGTTATGATAAAAAATTCACAAATGGACGAGTTTAATCATAAATGTTTGATCCCGGATCACACTCATATGGAGTGCGATTTCTTTATCATGCTATTATAGAAAAAAAAAAAACAACATGAAAATACACCATCCTCGGGATTGGTTCAACTTTATTAGTTTGGTTGGGAATAAACGAGATTTTTCAGTCATACAAATGGAAAACAAATTTTTAAATTTTTCAACTATATCTAAAAGTAAATTCACCTTCCGAAAAAACGATAAAAGTGGAAATAAATTTTACTGGAAAGACGTCAAATGGATGCGGTTTACATGGCAATTCGGCCGTATATACTTCAAGTGTTCACACGATGAGGCAGAATCTTTTAAGGAACTCATAATTTCAATAAAAGGCGTAAACCATGTAGATATTTTAGACATTCCAAAGTGCTATAATGGTCCTCTTAAAATTAAAAGGCCATAAAGGATGACCTAATTTCTATATTGCCATTGATAAACGAACAATTTCATTCATTCTATAACAGTCTACAGACCGATGAATATACATATAAAAAATGTACATCCAGATCTTACAGATTCAGAAGATGAGTAAAAATGTATATCTTACTATTGATAAAAATCACTAAGATATTTTTTATTTTAATTAACGTTTTGTGAATTTATCTTTAAATAAATTTACTGTTTTCTTTAAATAAATGAATTTATGTACTGTTTAAATTGTTTTTCTTTTCAAACAGGTTTAGTGTTGCCTTTTGTAGTCATCGCTCGAGTGTGATAATAAAAAGTTTGCTTCGCAACGGTTTCGAGTCCGATTCTCGCCGCTGACCAATAATGTATGTAACATATATGGACGGCGTGGGTCCTGTCAACCGTACATTTTCACCTGTTATAAGCATAAAACTAGTGTGAATAAAATCGATCGTAGATCTGACCACATACAACAAGCATGCAATATGTACAAAATGGTTTAATTGACCTTGTAAGGGATATGAGATATGGGTCGACTGATACTGATGCCTTTGGTTATTTGGTAAAATGACTTATCTTTATTTTACAATGGAGAAAATCATTTGGAAAAACAACTTAAGTCACTAATGCCAAAATTTCTTTTAAAAAAAATTTAACATAATCACTTAATTGTAAAAAACTTTGATTTCCCAGGAAAATGTAAAGCAAATTATAAAATTGGGTTTCTTAATCAATTAATAATATTATTATTTGTTTGAAGAGTTTCTCCTTTCTAATTTTATGTGGATGTTTTTTTTTCAAATTTACAATTAAACTTAATTTTATTTCCCCTGAAAAGTACACTATTTTCAGTTAAGTGATTATGCTGAATTGCCACAGGTATAATGGAATAGTGTATTATGGCCTTCAGGATCATAACATGGTGTATACCAAATTGAAAAGCTACGAATTGTAGAAAAATTTAAACAGTAATAAACAAATAATAGAAAGAGAAGTTTGTCTGTATATTAAAATCAATAAGATTCTTTTGGCTTTTTATAGACAAAATATATTAACAATAATGGCATTCACAATATTTTTCGACTTGGTAATCAGAAAAAACAATCTTAATTTAGCTAAAGTATTAAAATAAATTACAACTAATAAAAAGATAAGTATAACCACAGATAAGAATAACAGATGAACCAAGCCCGAATGATTTTGCGGTTTTATGAACTGGAACCCAATATTAAATGTGTCTGTAATATTTTATCTTGGACTCAAAATAATACAAAAATGAGTCACGTAACACCATCTATCGTAAATAAATATAAATATGTTTGAACAAATATTTGCTTTTATTGAACAATTTATTTGTTATATTAAATTTTAAAGTTAAATTATTAAAGCAAAAATTGTAATTTTAATTTTTTACAGCAAAAATGGGCGAAATCATCTAAAAAATAATGAGCCTATTAAAATGTGTCTCTACTAACTGTCTTTCTTCTATTAAAGGCTAGATGGAACCTCAGTATAAATAATTTAAATTGGTTTGAGTTTCAGGTTTTGGGTTCCAGATTGAATTGCCAAAAACTTGTTCTGCTTGAAACATCTGATATTCTTATCTGTGGTATAACATACACTCTAAAAAGTAAATGTAAAATTCCACGAAAAATATATCATTTTCCACTAAAAAGAGTTTAAAATTACACACCGGCTTGTAAAAGTAAACTCACGAAGTGGGATTTAACAAAATTAGACGGTTTTTACACATTTGATGTAATTTACAACGTTTTAGGTGTAAAATACCTAAAAACGGCGTGATTTCCGACAGAAAATTAGTATTTTCCAATACAAAAGTGTTTTACAAAATTTTGTGTGTGAATTTACTCAGAAAATGTATATTTTTCGTTCATCACCTTCAAAGATATTAGTTATACGAACATAGTTAATTAGTAAAATGTGTTCAAGTGACTAAAGACAAAAAATGCTCCTTCGTTCAAATAGCACCAAGAAATAAATAGTATTTCTACCAACGTGCAACACAGAACTTGATTAAAGGTATGTACTCTTAAAAGTGATGTAATTGAGATTGAACCTTATGATTTTAACTTTAAGGCTCTAATCACAAATAAAACAACAAAAACTAGCCATGAGTTTATTTAATGTAAATTTTTATTACAGAGAATTTTGATCGGATAACAATTCCTTCAACATTTATATATTTGTTGAAAAAAATAAATAATGTTTGGTTCAGGTGATGCTATACAAACCATGGAGAATCTGAATTGTCTATTTTAAAAAAAAAAAAAATGTGTAATTAAAAATATAATTTTTAAATACAATTTAATGTCTTTTTATTTTGAATTCATAACAATAATGTGGAATTTCATACTTCTTCGTGATATCTCACTAATCTAAGTGTCTTTTGCAACATTTAAATTGGAAATTTGTAATGCAGAAGCTGTTTTTCCCAGTTTCCTTACTTTGGTTACCTTTCAAAATGAGGGAATTCTCAACCATTTTATATTAAATTCAACCTATGTTAGCGGTATATAACTTTGGAGTTGTGTTTTTTACAGCAGCTTTAGAAGTAATAAGTAACGATATAGTGTGTTTTTAACATTAAAAATGAAAATGTAAAACTGATAATGTGCGATAATCCACCTTTGAATCGTGAATTCCTTCAAATAATTCACATATTTTTAGTGTAATTATTTTTAAATCCCACTGCAATGCGATTTTACTACAATAATTGCTGGCAACAAGTATCCAACATTAATTGTAGTGAATTCCTTCTCAAATTTTTTAGAGTGTAGTTATCATCACTGGTTAAATATACAAAAAGTATGAATTTGATGGACCATCAATGATATCCTTAACATTACTTGAATCCTGCTTACCCAAATTACTAATTTACTCTATTTTCAGCACACTCAATTTTTCTCTATATTAGAGTCAGAGATTGCTCAGCAAACGGATGTTGTACACATCAGAATATTTTAAAATAATAAAATAAAAATACACAACAACTAGTTTCTTCTAATTCCCCCCAAAAAAATTAGGGAAAAGTAAACATCAAAACTTACATAAAATAGAATTATTTTTCCCTACATTCAAAAATTCCCAATCACCAGAATACACTTTTGGAAAAAATAATTCCCTACTGCTGGGAATACTGTAAAAATGGTTGAATTCCCAATTCGCAGGGAATAGCCAGAATAGAGACACTGAAGAATAGACTAATCTTTTTATCAGTACGAAACCAAAATACCTGGGAAAAACCTTAAGGAAAGTTTTTGCTTTATTTTAAAGGTCAGTACACATTTAAAACTAGCGACGAGAACGATTTTTCCTTTTTCAGCTAATTATTTAAACAAATTGTTAAAATAATAAAAAGCGTTTGTTTTTAATTATCGATAGCTAAGATATCGTGCATTTACTAAAAATAGAATTTAAAACATTAACAGTTTTAATACAAAATTTCAATTTATCGTTGATAATTTTTAATTTAAGACGATAAATTGAAATTTTTTATTAAAAGTTTTAAAATTTAACTTTTTATGTGGGTACACGACATTTTAGCTATCGTTAATTAAAAACAAACGCTTTTTATTATTTTAACAATTTGCTTAAATAATTTACTGAAAAAGGAAAAATCATTCTCGTCGCTCCGGCCTTAAGTAAATATGGGAGTGGGAGGTGATATTTCTACTTTTTCGTAAAGTAGATATGAGCTTCTTTATTTCGATAGCTCCACAAGTCGAAAATATTGGAATGCTATACATTCAGCGAAAGTTTGCTTACACACATTTTCGTTAAATAGTTGTGCTAATATGTTTATTAACCTGTCGGTATAACAAATCCAAGGAACAAATCCATTAGTTGCTCTAATTTTCAAATTTTGTATTACATTTTTTATTTCCTCAGAAGATACATATTCTAGTGAATAATTTTGGGTAATGCAATAATGACTAAAATCGAAGCATGTTAAATTTGGGAATTGCATATATTACTAAATAAGACAGACAGGTTGTTAATAAAATATTTATTGAAGATTATACCTTTGTTATGTTGGCCCAAAATTATATTAAAAAAAATGACACTGTAATGTCACGATAATTTTCTAAAATAAATAATTTATTTTCTCTAACATTATTGTAGTTAAAATTAATATTATTATATAGCAATATTTAATATAAAAAAACGAAAACTGCGTACAAGTAAACATATTTAATAGTATACTCTATATTCTGGCACTATAAAATTCATTTTAAGATGTTTAATTTCCTCGCTACCTAACTGAATTTAGATTGAAAAAAAATTATAAAGTCAGCCCAAAAATAAAACTATCATGATGAAGGTAACATAATAGAATAACGAAGGAGAACTTTGTAAATTTTTGCAATTCAACTGAGTATTTTCTGAAGTACTGTATTGATGGCACCAATCTTCTGATAATTTTTTATTAGGCTTATCAACTGTGAGTATTCTGGATAATTTTCAGAATTTTGCCATGGGTATTATTACATTCAACTGAGTATTTTCTCAAGTACCTTTTTGTTGGTACCAATGTTAAGATGATTTTATGTTAGACCTATCAATTGTGAGAACTTTGGATAATTTTCAGAATTTTATCATGGGTATGGCATGATCAAATATGGCCGTAAATCTTCGTGGGTTGTCTTTAATTTGATTTTCGCAATTCAATTGAGTGTTTTCTCAAGTTTTGTTGATTTTTGCGAGATCTTTTAAGTAGGATTTTTTATTAGGCCTTTTAATTGTGAGTATTCTAGATAATTTTCAGAATTTTGCCTATGGGATAGTATGGTCAAATATCGCCGCAAACCCCCGTGGGTTGTATTTAATTTGATTTTCGCAATTCAACTGAGTGTTTATTTATTTACTTATTTACTTAGCTATTTACAAAAATTTTGAGATACTGATTTTGAGCATAAGCTCATTTACAAAGTAGTATCAGTGTAAAGCAAGAGGGGGACAATATACTAATAAAACTCCTGCATTGGCTACAATTTTCTTCGGCATTATTGCAACTTTATTTAGATTTTTGCACTCTTCTTAAGGGCGATCAATCGATTTTTGCTGTCTGCTGGCTATTTTTCTTTAAATCAGAAGGTTCAAGATGATATCACAAGACCCAAAGGTCTGGGGCATAATTTTCAAATTTTTAAGCTGAAAGCTCGAATTCGAATTTCTTATTCGAGGCAGTTTAAAGATGACATAACAAGTTCCCGACGTTGCAGCAATGGATACAATTAGTAAATTTTTAATTAAAAATTAAATATACATTTTTTAATTATTTTTGAAGAAAACTAATAAAACAGCGTCCGATTGACTCGGAAGTAAAGGCCTATCCTCAAGTACTGTACTGTTGGCACTAATCTTCTGATGAATTTTTTAAAAGGCCTATCATGGTCAAATATGGCCGCAAATCCTCGTGAGTCGTATTTAATTTTATTTTCGCAAATCAACTTAGTATTTTCTCAAGTACTGTATTGTTGGCAACAAACTCAAATGATTTTTTATCAGACCTATCAATTGTTAGTACTTTGGATAATTTTCAAAATTTTGTCATGGGGGTAGAATTGCGAAAATCAATTTACCATCATTGATCAAGACCATAATTGACTTTACCATCCACATGACACAATTCTGTAAAAAATCAGATTACTCACAATTGAGAGTGTGACAATGTGTGAGAGTGTGATTTGTGCCAATTATACGGAACTTGAGAAAATTCTCAGTTGAATGCTATCCCCATGATAAAACCGCAATCTGCGTTTAAAATGTTGATGTTTATGTATGTGTCCTGCAGTTCACATAACTTCACGCAGTTTGTTGCGTTCTTCATCTACCCACTAGCCTAGTGATCCCCCGCTAAGAGTGATTAATTTTTTTAGGTTTAGAAATAAAAATGAAAAATTCCAGATTACTGGCAAATGATTCGTATATCAAAAAAATCATCGGGAGATTGGTGCCAACAATATAGGACTAGAGAAAATCCTCAGGTGAATTGCGAAAATTTAAAAAGTTCTCCTTAGTTATTCTATAATGTTTCCTTTTCCATGATAGTTTTATTTTTGCGGTGAGAGTCTGTCGTGAGAAATTTTGCTATTATGATAGTTATTTTTTGAGCCGACGAAGAAAATAATTTTTTTGGGCTGATATATTAAATTATATCATGATATACCTTTTTTTGGGCTGACACATAAACATGAAGAAAACTGCGGTTTTTTGGGATGCATTTTGGGCCAACTTCACATACATGAAGATTATAGCAATTTTAGTATAACATATTTTCATATCACATACGGTTTATCAAAATTATGCTTAAATACTTTTAGGTAATATTGTGTTTTAGCCGAATAAATTTTGGTTGTACATAACCTATCAAAAAATTCAAATTGTTCGGTACAATACTCAGAATTCAAATGTTTCTTTCTTATAGTTTGTGAAATTGTTCCCGTAACCTAACGTATCTGTACGTGTCCTCAGTCATCCAAGAGTTCTTTTATTTTATTTTAATTTTTGATTTTATATCAACACTTTATTATTGTATTACGTTCATTGATCAGACGTTCAAAATTACCATTTCCCTAAATCCTATTCCATAATGGATCTCTGTCAACCAGATCATAACTTATGTTTAATACAAACTGTAGAAATTGACTGAATAACTTTTTCTGTTTCAAATATAAAGTAAATAAATTTAATATCAGAAATAAGAGTGTCATCTAAACAAAATTCGTGCTTTTTGTTGTTTAAATGAGTAGCAATATGATATTATAACAATTTTCACCGTATTAGTAACTCTTGTCGCATATTTTTGTTCGGTTTTATTCAGTAATACATAGTTATGACAGATAACAGTCTTCTTGTATTTTGTTACAATATGAATTCATTCTGTTAAGGTTAATGTTCCCGATGACAATATATTTAGTAAATTTTGACACATATAACCAACTCAAATTTTTGCAAAAGCCAAATTAAATTTCGGTGAACAATATACCACGCAAATATTAATATTGAGATTTCGAACCTGAATCACCACAAAATAACAATTAATAAACATTTGACATCAGAAAGTTTATTACGTAAACTTCGAACATTAATATACAATAAATTGAGAAAATCTACACAATTATTTTGACGTACTTTGTAAAAACCCGTAAAATATCTATTACTATTTTTCCAGACATCCACCTCATCTGTCATATTTATTTCCAAGGTCCAACCGATGATTATTTAATTACAATAACCAAACAGCTATACATAATGATTGAAAAATACAAATTACAAACAAAAAATTTGAACCATAAGAAATAAATTTTTCATTTTGCAACATTCCCTTTTGAGTTGAATTTTTTGTAAAATATGACTCAAAAAAATCTGTGACCAAATTTCGTAAGCGCTTCAAGGCAAAAATGTCAAAATTATTTGTATGGCCCAATTATTATTTCAAAGTTCAATTAGGCCTTGGAAAAAATGTATGGCTCTTTGGGTATTTCATTAATTAGTCGTTTTATACCTCTGTCGTTTTATCAAATTTCTTTTCCGATCTTGTATCATATAAAATACTATCCTTACCAAATTTGCCAAAGAAACGGCACTAGAGTACCTCCCATATATTATTTCACAGATGACAACTAAAAACATTCCGGTTATTAGAAATGGAGAAAATTATTTTAAAGTTGGTAAGAAAATTTCGTACAAAACATGGTAGAGAAAATTGTTTGTTACCACCAATTTTATTCAGAATTTTGCACAACGATCTTTATTTGAAAGCATACTTCAAGATTCAGATAATCTAAAAAATAAAACCATCATACTTTAGATTAGGTACGTTGTTAATAAATTTGCTGATTGGACCATTCCAAAAAAGTTGATTGTGCGAATTTTTCAACAAAGTCATCTTTAGAGGCGAATCAAGTTTTGAACTGGGTGGATTTATAACCAAACAAAATTGTCGAATTTGGGGTGAAAAAACTATCGGAAATAACGGAAAACCCGAAGCATCCACCGAAAGTGATTTTGTGCTGGTGGATGTTTAATTGGGGACCATTTTTTTTAAACGAAGCTGGGAATCCTGTTACTGTAAATAGACCTTGATATCGGTATATGGATGTTAAGTATACAGGAACAGTTAGGGCCATATTTATAAACCAAATTACAACCATAGCAGTAGTCACTGTTTTTGAATTGATTTTTTTTGTAATTTATCGTCAATATAAATGAACTGTTTTAACCAGGATTTTATTTCGGTATTTATATACGTTGATAAAACAACTGTTTTCGAACTAGTGGTACCAACATTAAAATAACAAAATAGCGGCAATTTAATTTGTTAATTTATGAAAATTGTAACTTCTACAGTAAAACTCTCTTAGGCTGAGGGTGAGATATTTGATTTAATTTTGCCAACGATTAGCCTGCAAGTAAACTGTTACGATAATGATTCAGGATATAGGAATGAAACGCTAATTATAAATTCCATACTTAATGAGAATCGTATGATAATTAAATATTATTTTAAATTTCTAGGAGCAAAACAGTCAAAATTGTCAAGGTGTTGAAGAGGATCCATATGAATACGAAAATCTGGACAGTGAAGAAGCCAGTAACTATAATGATCAACATATTACCGCGTTTACCAACAACATCCGAAACACCAAATATGGCTTCAGTACAAGCCATCGCGGCACCAATCGTGATTGCTAATTTTCCTCGAAGTAGAAAATGTAATAATAGTAATTCAGCTTTGTCTAAAGAAATTAATACGCTTAAAAAAAAGCTTTGTTGTCTAAAATTAAATGCAAAGGAAGAAAAGGAAAAATGTTACTTCACACAGGAAAAAGCATACGAAGCACAGCGAATTTATTATGAAAGGAAGACTACTCATATTAACAGAACTGAAATAATATGATATAAAATAATATGACATAAAATGAAATGATACAAAATAATTAACTAAGAGAAAAGTTACATCGCAAAATAAAAGGCATACGAGGCACAGCGAATTTATTATTAAATGAATAAATTGAATTTTTTTGAATAATATTAAAATGTCCAACAAATTAAACCGCGTACGTTTGTATTTGTTGGGTATTCACAAGGATTGGGTGGTATTTCCGGGACTAGTTTACCTTCTTCGACTACCTCTTCAAATTCCTCAGCATCTCTAATCTCAACCGTAATATTGTGTAACACTGCAACAGCAACAATCACGACTAAAAAAATTTCTAATGTAATTTGTTAAGCTAAAATGATATAAATTAAAAATCGATTAAGAACTTAAATTTATAAAGCAATAAATTATGTTAAAATATATTGAATAGCTTTCGCAAAAACAGAAAATCTGAGCTCCCATATCCCAAACATTCTTTTGATGCAACCGTGAGTTTGAACTCTTGTGTATTTCTAGGATTTCTGTATGGAGTTATTAAATATGCTTTGCATCCGTACCCGGTATCACCAAAAGGTCAAGAGACTAACTCCGAATTCTATTTTCAAATCGATTTTTAATAGATAAAAAATTAAAAATTGTTTGATCGTATGCTGACTCATGTCACCTGTAAATAAATTATAGAATATATGGAAAATATTTAAATTCAAGTTTCTATGTAAAACTTACCTAGCTAGCTACTAAATCTATAAATTTACAGTCACTATCACAAACGAATACATTTATGAAACCTATATGATTCCGAAAAATGTCGGCGTTTTCGCCTCCTGGAAATTTAATTGGTATAATATGACATAATGATGATTGGTATAATATGATACAACCAACACAACGAGAATTTTTTTTTTAACTATAAAACTTTTGGGTAGATGATTGTATTTCTTCTGTTCACTGTCACACAAATCGTTGCTTACGCCAATCAAATCACCAAACACTATTTGGAAACATCCAGTAGCGTAATAACGGAGACCAATCATTATTTTTTGTTTTACCGTCAAAGGTACACCTCTGTTATCAATATTTTGCAAGTCCTTTTCAACCAAAGATTCCAAATATTTTAACGAGTCCTTTGATAAACGAAATATTTACCTAAATTCCAAATCAGTATAATATTCCTCTGTTACTCTTTGTTGGTTGCCCTTTCTTTTGTTGAAACATTAGCCCTTATTAAATAACCGGAATCACTACTGCATGATGAAAATGAGGTATCCATTTTAACTTTAATTTATTTTCAAATGTCTACAAATGGTTTACGAACTCAAATTAAATTTAAACGTATTATAATAAATTTATTAAAATACTCTTTTTAGATTGCTGTTTGATGTTTGATAAAGATTCAAAACGATTCAGTCTTTGATAAACTTAAAACACATTAATTGACAACTTTGGCTCTTTCGACCGAATTCAAGACATAATTTACAACAATTATTTATTTTCGAAAATTAGTAACAACTATTTTAGTCGCCGATATCAATCACTACAGTTGTAGTGAGGTTTTCAAACAGTTTCTATAGTGTAGTTTATTAATACCAAAACCGTTATGCTTTAGAGACAACAACTGTTTAAGTGGCGACTATAAATATGACCCTTAATCTTTTGTGCGAATACTTTGGTAATCGACTAACTTCTTAAAGAGAGAATATTAATTGGCCGCCTAGATCTTCCGATCACCTAGATTTGTTATCGTCATATTTGAAGGCAAAAGTCTATGCCAACGATTCATAAACAATTGATAACCTAATGGGAATATTATTAATTGTATTCAATGCTTTGGTATGCAGTCATGCCAGAATATCATCCAAAATTGTGCTAAAAGAATAGTAGCTTACCTGACATCAGCAGGTGGCCACTTGCAAGACAATATTTTCCATTACTAAACCGGAACCTCATTTGAAATAAAAATGTAGATACTTACCAAATAATTTATGTGTTTCATTAAAAATTTAAAAATTAACCTCAAATTAGGACACCCTTTATTTCAAACAGAAGTACGAGTTTGTTATTACCTTGAAAAATATTAGGGTTGTGATAAAGCGCAGGAACAATATTCAACCAAAACGGTTTTTTTTTTCAAAAATTATTATTTACCAACTTGGAATGATCTACTATATCACAGATTCAACTTTTCGTTAATATTAACTTATTTGAAATGCTTGAAGTGCATTCCTGAAGGTTAATTTTAATTATATTTAATTCCAGATATTTTTCAATTAATTTTCCAATAATTTTCCTCGTCTTACAATTTGTAAAATTTCAAGTTTCACTGGAAGTCCTAAATAAAATTAAGCTTTCGTAATAAATTTTGGTTGATTGGCATGCTTTGTATGCCACAAAATGTAAAAGAAACATTGGAAATCAATTATATGGTCTAATTTCAGCTTTTAAATACATTTTTAGATTACTATTTATTTGGTTTAAACCATTTGAACAAAGAGGTGGGCTATAGAAAAATTAACCACCACTAAATAGAATTTAATCACGACCAGGATCTAAACGTTGAAAATCACACGTAAATATATCAAATTTTAGAACATTTGACAACTACAAAGTCTAGTTCTATTGGTTAGATACTAGGTGAAGCCTTATACATACAATAATTAAACATGTTTCGATAATTTAATCGTTCCCTCTTAATAGGTTGACATAAACTCAAAAGCTCATAAAGCTATGTACGTTTTGTAATACAACAATTGCAATATTATTTACATATTCCAAAAAGCTTTAAGCTTTTTTTTTAAATTTCGGGCAATTATATCACAAAGTAACGAACGTTTAGTTGAGCTTTCTATGTCTAAATTACGTAAATATTGAGAAAAAGTTAAAACTTAAACCATTATATAGCACACATAAAGCTAAACCTGGAAATCACAAGTTTTTCACGATTTGACAACAACAACATCTAGAAATAGTTAGAATTTTGACAACAACAATATATCTTACTATTATTAAAAATTTGATATTAAATGTTCATTAAAAAAATGTATAAATTTGAAATTTGCATTTATTAAAAAGTATTTTTGATATTTCATTTTAAATTTTATGTTGTCTTATATTCAAAAGCTCATAAAGCTCTGTAAAAATTTTAACAACTGTAACGGTATATTAATGGTTAAACATATCCTTACCTTTTAAGCGTGTTAAATAATCGGTCAGTGAAAAACTGTGAAGTGATGAAAGCTTAATTGAGCTTTAACAGCTTTCTATATATCAACTAAACTGTATATAACTCTTACAAAAAAGTTAAACATTAACCAAAAATATCATAAAAATGAACCTAAGCCTCGAGAACTATGTATAAGTATTTGAGATTTTAACAGGCTTGACTCCACAGTAACGTCTCACTTACGTGTTTTGACAGCAACAATAAATCATACTGGAATTAAACATTTAATGTAATCGGGTATTTAATACATAGTAAGAATAGTAAATAATTGAACTCGTAATTGTAGAATTGCAATCGATTTGTCTCCAACAAATTGATACAATCACAGATTAGTTTGTATAATCTGTCAATATTGAATCAACAGCTTATTATAGCCCTAACAAAGAAATAAAAATCAATAAAAAAAAAAAATTCTCCAATTTTGGTATTTGCAGACAACGATACACAAACCCGCATAATTTACACAACGCCTCTTGGCAACAATTTAATTTCATTTGTGTTCAATAAAAATTAAATTTAATACATGTTGTTGCCAAAAGGCATTGCACAATTACATTTTAAATGAGTGTCCGTCTATGTGTTCTTTTTTACTATATAAATGCAATTTATCGATTCTAACTAGATTTTTAACTACAAATACAGAGTATATATTTGGTCCAACTACCGTGATCTCTCTTAATTTTCGTCATTATTATTTAAAAAACGTAACCTACCAAAAAAATAAAAAAGAATTTAAAAAATTTATTTATTGACATTCAATTTAAACAACAAAATATAAGACGAGCATAACATAAAATAAACTTTTGCCATCGATCGATTTTAGGTTATTTTTTCAAAAGTCGGATATGTACAAAATATATTTGGGGAGATGAACAAAAAATTCAAGAATATTACCAAAAACAAAATCAAAGTTGATTCAATTCGTATTCATGTATAGGTTTATTATAATATGTAAATAAATAAGAAAACAAAACTTTTTTGTTTCACTCTTGCGTGTATTACGTTAGTCAACAATTTATAATAAGATCGATGGCGCACAGTGTGATGATAATAATATTTTGTATCAAAATTACGAGCGAATCCTAACATTTTATTAGGGCAGACATAATTTGTGGGGAATCACTCAATCAAATCGTTCTTTCGGGACATGATTAAGCAATTTATTATATTATTACAAAATTGTGCACTACACATAGTATGTAAAAAAAATTAAATTTGTAAAATATTTTTTGAAATTTTTGTCAAACGAATATAAAAAAAGAGCCTTCAGCATTATTTGCAACATTGCTATTTGTGTTTGATCTCTCATCTTTAATAAAATTTCCTTAGCCTTTTAAATGTATGTCATATTGTTGTTGGTTTTGCTTTTTTTTGTTTTTTATTTAAATTGAATATCTAATAAAAATTCTTACTTGAAGCACAATATATTGGCTTCGGAAAATTCAATAAAAGAAAATCCGTTTCCCTTTTTTTTTTTTTTTCTACTTAACAATTTTTTTGTTCGACTCCGTATAAATGTATATATGTACGTATTGACAAAACCAAAACGAAAAGAAAACCAAACAAAAACAAAACTGGTTTAACTTTCTATTGGTTCTGTATAAATATTTTCCCTTTACTCCTTTTCAATAATACCCGATTGAATATATAAAACGAAAACTTGAAAACAATAATAAGCTGCGAGCTATTTTACTCACTCTTTGTGCTTTCTGTGTTGGATATTGAATTTTATAGTGGAAAATTTTATAATTTTTTACTAAAAATATTTCTTTCTCTTTACAACAACAGGTTAACCAATTTAAATATTTTGCTATATTTGAAACTTAAAGTTTTATAAAGATGAAAAAAAAAAAAAAAAAATTAGCGCGACGTTTTCAAAAACTGTTTTTTTTATTATTATTTTCAGATATTCCTGTTGTTACACTAGAATTTGGCACCAACTATAATACCAGTTCAATACGTGAGGGGGCCGATGTATATTTTGAGTGCAACATAAAATCAAATCCCTGGATTTATAAAGTTAGTTGGCGTCATAATGTAAGTATAAAAACCGTTGCCCAGAATAACCCTAAAATAATGCGACGAATATTTTTAGGGCAAAAATCTAGGTAACAGCATCCCGGACGGGATTATAGTAGCAAATCAGAGTTTAGTTCTTCAAAATGTTAGTAGAGCGCGCAGTGGATTATACACGTGTATTGGTAGCAATCGGGAGGGTGATGGTGAAAGTAATGCAGTACAGCTGGATATTAAATTTGCACCGATTTGTAAACCGGGTCAAATTAATTTGTATAATGCTGGGCGGCAAGAAGTGGTGCGCGTTTCATGTGATCTAGACGCTAATCCAACGGATATACAATTTACATGGAAATTTAACGCAACAAATTTAGAATCTATCGATATTGCAGCGTCTTTAATACAAACCGATAAAAGTAGGAGTATTGTGGCGTACACACCAATGACGGAGCATGTAAATATATCGGATACGTCCATGGTTTGTTTATAAAAAATATTATTTTGTTACAGGATTATGGCTCACTATTGTGTTGGGGCTCAAACGAAATCGGATCACAAACCGAACCGTGTATTTTTAGTATAATTCCAGCGGGACGACCAGACTCCCTTACGAATTGTTCAGTTTTAAATCAAACGTCTAGCACATTTCAAATCGAATGTCAAGAAGGATTTGATGGTGGGCTCGAACAAAGTTTTGTCGTTGAGTTATATCCGACGGGAACTCGCCAACTGATCGCATCGATCAAATCAAAAATTCCATATTTTGAGTTAAAAAGTTTAGAGCCGGGTATGGGATACGATATAATTTTGGCGGCTATGAATAAAAAGGGCCGCAGTGACTTAACAATCCTTCAGGCGTATACACTAAAAAATCCAGAGAAACAAACCGATTTGACGCTAGCTTATTCACCTGCTATTGAGCATATGAAACCGTTTTTAGGTACGCTTCTTGGAATTGTTGGTGCCCTACTGCTCATTGCGGTGATAATTGTGATTGTGGTACAAATGCGAGGTTCGAATGGACGAGATCGTAATAATTGTCCGAGTCATACGAGACAAGAAACTATTCCGCGTAATGGGCAACTATTCAATGAAATTGGCCAAGAAAGTTGTAACGATAGTGTGGACAGTATTGAAAAGAATCCTGACGTAGTTCCACAGGAGAATAAAAATGAGGATCGAGATGAGGATGAAACGGCATTTGAGTGGACTCATCCACGGATGTATGCGACGCAAGTGGTGGCCGACCAACAAAACGGAATGAAAACAGGATATGGAGTTAGTGAAAAACAAAATGTAATGTCGCAACAGCAGCCACCCTCTCAATTCCCGGTTCAAATTCCGACTCATCCTAGTTATTACACGGCTGTTATACCAGCCACTAGTTTAGGGTATAATAAAATTCCTACTCCCGTGTCGAGAGATTTAACCTATGCAGATCTCTCGGTAGCACAGCAAGCCAAACCATTTTTTTCCAGTGCAACCTTAGGTAGGCCTCGACAATCTGAATTAAAGCGAACTGAGCCCACGATTTATGCTCAGATAGATTTAGCGCACCATCTGCCACATCCAATGTATTCAACGAGTAATATGTACGGAACAAATACAGGTGTTACCATGTCACATCCATCACAGATGACAACCTTTCCACCACCGCCCCTATTTGCCAGCCAAAATATGAACTCATTATCAATGCCGCCTAATTCAATGAATTCGTCCGTGGTGCCAATGTGTGGTAATGGTACGGTAAGTAGATAATGTAAATAATTATGTTTTTTTTTAATATTGACAACAACAACAAACCATATAATTTTTTTATAAAATTAGAACCAAACACTACTTCAAATGGTGCCGGAAGGTAAAATTTTATCTCAACCAAATCAATTAAATATTGATCCAGCATCAATACCAACAGCAACAACATCAGCTAGTGGCATTTTAATTAAAGGCAATGGCACAACGATAGGCGATAGAAATATGAATAGTACGACAAGATTCTGACATTAATTTTACGATACAAATAATTAAATCCAAATATTTATTTATTTATTTAATTTATTATTAAATTATAAACCAAAAAAAGTGCTTCATTTTTAAACAACATTTTTTAAATAGTATTATTTCTAAATTAAATTTTTATTGTAAATAAATATTAATAAATTAATAATTATAATTTAATTACTCACTTAGCATGGCAAACATTAAATTCATACATACCGACATTAAAAATAAATCTTGTAGTTTCATTCGACAGTGTAAAACAAATTTTGTCTCTTCCATAAAAAAAAAAAATAAAAATAAATATTGTACTCCAGATATAATCACCAAACACAAATTCTCTCTCTCTCCCTAAAAAAAACTCATTTAAAAAATAATTAATTGTATAAGATAATAAATGCAATTTTAATGCAGGGATAAATAATTTTTTTATTACAATAAATTATTTTCTTTTTTTTTCACATAATTTGTTATAATTTGAAACATTTTATCCAAACATAATAAAAACAACAGAACATTAATAAACGTAACCAAAATCATATTAACATTAATAATAATTATTTAAAATAAAATGAGAACAAAACAAACAAATTAAATAATTATATTGTTTAAATTTATTTATTTACAAAAACAATTATGTTTCGCAGTTATTCATTTTGTTTATATAAAATACATACACAAAACCCGATTTATTTAGTGTCAATTAAATGTTTTATCTCCATAAACTTAATTAATAAAAAAAAAACATAAATAAATAAATGAATTATATTAAAAATAAATAAAACATTAAAAAAAAATTACTAATTATAAAAAAATAATAATTATAATAAATTAATTAATTAATTAATTTAAACAAAAACACATTAGGTAATATATTTAAAATAATTTTTTTATTTAATTAATAATAAATAAATTTAATATTAAACAAACAAACCAAACAAACATACATAAACACAAACACAGAATGAAAAATTAACATTAGTTTATAAATTATTATAATTAAAGAATAATAATAATAATAAAAAATGGACATTATATATATACACAGAAAAAAATTGTAAATTGTTTTTCAATCAAAAAACATTAAAAAGAAAAGGAATATTAAAATAAATATTTTAAAAAATGTTTGTATTTTATGTTTATTTAATAATTTTGTTTTTCTAGAGAATTGGATAAATCGATGATAAAAATTCAGGTAAGTTTATTTTATAATATTGATTAACTGAATTAAATGGTGGACATTAAATAATTAATTTAATTTACTGCATATTTCAAGGAATATTTATGACACTGTACGGTCAAAGAATATTTTTTCCCCTAACATATTTAGAATGTACATGAATTTGGTGAAAAATACGTCAATCACATTTTTTTGGAAGTCATGTTTTAATTTTATGATTTTTTTGCATTGAATGTTTAGCACTAATTAAAAAAAAATAATAATGTAGCATGATTGTTGGTTCTTGTTAAATATTTGTAAAAATGGTACCATTTTTATTTTCTAATTTTTCAAAATGGCCGCCGAAACGCTCTTTTTGAATTGAGTCATTTTGACCTCCTTTAAAAAACAGTCATAATAAATAACAAGCATAATAAATGGTATGATGTAATTAAAAAACAGATACAATCTTTTAGGAATAAATTAGTGTCAAAACTATATATATATAATTTCTTAATTAAGCTGAAAAATCTGATCCCTCATTGCTTCATTTCACTTCAAAAATATAGCTTCATATAAAAAAAATGTTACGTTTGAATCCTTCGGAGGCACTCATTTCTTGTGGCTTTGCTGAAAATTATGCATAAATGCCGCCACGAGATTTTTCATTGGAACAACAAACAATCGACCATTCGTTTGTAATTTACAGAAAAGTAGGAAAAAAATGCAGCGCTTTTGCAGCTTTCTTCATTATATTGTCAGATTGTATTCACCATGATACTAAAGCAGTTTACTTGTTGGGTGCACTCACACATTATAACAATTTAAAAAATTATAAATATATGCAACAGCTCATGGAAAATATCCGTGTGATGAGAGTAGAAAGTCCTATCAAAGAGCAAAAACCTTCCAGGACTGATAAGTTTTTTTGAGATTTGTTCAGATGCTGAATATGAATCCGAATACAACCAAAAAACAATTAGATTCGAGAAATAAAAAACAATACAGGGAACTCGCGATTGCCAAGCATTCATTCCTTCAATAGTATGTAAACTACTAAAATTTTAAGAAATATTTAAAAAAAGAAAATTGTGTAAAATTTAAATTGTAACTGCCAATATTTTCAAATCTTGGTCTTTATTTTGTAATAAAATATTTTTGATTAATAATTGTTTATTTAAATTTCAACTTAAGATTCCAAAAATTTGTAGATTGTCATACTTAAACGTATTTTGCAAGAAAACGAAACGAAAAGTTGCGCTGATTTTTTTGTATGTCTATTTAAAAGAATTTAATGGGGAAGCAAATACAAAAAAAATGAACATGGGAGAAAATTCAAAAATATTGTTTCGGCGACCATTTTTAAAACGAAAAAATTAAAGATGGTACCATTTTTATAATTATTTTGTAATCCTTATTCATTTATCATCAAAATGAACCCAATTTTATAATTTTCGGATAATAATTTTTTTGTTCTATAACAATAAATACTGCCGCCCCGGTGGCACAGTTGTTAGCATGCTTGCTTTAAGCCCCGGAGGTCCCGGGTTCGATTCCCGGCGGGTGATGAAAAAATCACGGCTGGTTAATGTTGGATCAATGAATTAATCACTCATTATCCGTTAAAAAAAATGATTACGAAACTTCAAATGAAGCGGCCAAATCCCTCTGTGGGATGTAGCGCCAGCGAAAAAAAAAAAAATAATAAATACAACACCATGTGCAAGCGTTTTTAAATATTTGACAACCTGTATCTTGAAAAAACAACAACAACAACAAAAAAAATCATGTTTTATAAATTGTTTATTTTACTCAGTCTACTAATAAAAAATCATAAAATTAAAACATGACTTCTGGTTCCATATAAAAAATTGGTGATTTCCCGTATTTTATATTTTTTTCCAAAATTAAAAAATTATTTAAAATTTTCAGATTGGGCCATTTTTGAAGCTCGGAATTAAGGTACTTTGCAAGATTGCTTATCATTTGTTTAAATAATTTTTTTCTTTCGAAGTCGAATTTTTTTCTTTCGTTTCCTTTTCGAGTGAATTTTGGGTGAGACTCATTAGATATTTCTGAAGTTTGCCACAAACATTCCTATTGATCTAAGGAGTCCAGCCATACCACTGAATTTGATGCTAAACGTTTAGAAAGTAGTCAGTATTGGTTAGGAATGCTTCTATGGCCCATTAGCTAGAAACATTAGATATTTCTGAAATTTACCACAAATATTCCTGTTGATCTAAGGATTCCAGCCATACCGCTGAAATTGATGCTAAACGCTTAGAAAGTAGCTAGTATTGTGTAACGAAATTATTGCGTTTCATGCATGAATAGCTTTAAATTTAAAATAAACTGGACCCCTTGAATTCTTCTCTGTTTTAGTTTGGTCACTTCTAATAATTTGTAATAATTCCCTGTATTTTAATATTAAGCTATGGTAACAATGGTATATAAAAAAAAATAGAAATCAAATTATTGGGAAATTATGGAAATGGTGGGGATGGAGATTGATGAAGAGGCCGGATGTGATGAAAAACGAAAAAACGAAAAAAAAGAGGCAGTCAAGTGTAGGTGACGAATACGAGAACATAAATTAAAAATAAGAAAAAATTGAATTTTTAAAAAACGAAACGTTGTCACGGAAAATATTTAAGCTAAAAATTAAAATAAGAAAAGTTATAAAATAATAATAATTAATAAATAGTTTAAAATCATAATAATAATAATAATAATAGAGTTTAAATAAATACATATTTTTAGTGAAATTAGTGCTAATATTGTAAATAATTAATTCTATAATAATTAAGATTAAGTTTTGGCCATAGTTTGTAAGCGGCCATATTGTGTGAAAAATGAACAGAATATGTTTAAAGCTAAAAGTGATAAACAAATTTGTATTTAATTAATTAGAATATAAACAATTTAATAATTCTAAGTTCTAAAAATAAAGTTTCTGTGTTTTTTTTAAGTGATCATTATTACGGATAATCCTAAAGTTTTTTTTTTAAAAAATCAGCAATCTATAAAAACAATAATAAAATTAAAACATAAAAAGAACAATCATAGTAGTGTTAATAATTA
The DNA here is from genome assembly GCA_963556165.1 of Tipula helvola. Taxonomy (NCBI): domain Eukaryota; kingdom Metazoa; phylum Arthropoda; class Insecta; order Diptera; family Tipulidae; genus Tipula; species Tipula helvola. Next base: position 31,807,328 of record OY744481.1, on the reverse strand, counting down.
TCTGTTACTTTTAATTCATAATTTCTAAGTTCATAATTAATAAACATAAATTTCGATAATATCCATAACCTACGATAATAAACACAAGTAAATAATAAAATTCCAATAATAATAACACCAGTTACATTACACTCCGTAAAATCAACACCATGGTGGTCACTTCATTTTCCACGTATCGGATCCGCAACGCGCGTAAAAATTAGTTAAGTTTATTTTTTTTATATTATATCTTACTTTTACATTTTTATTTTTATTTCTTTTCATATTAGTTAAATTAGTTAAGTTTAAATTCATTTCATTTTATTATTCTTATTATTTTCTTTTCTTTATCGGTGAAGGGTAGTGATCTAGTTTTCTTTCTTACTTTTCGTTTTCTTTATCTTAATAAAAATTATTGTTAAAAATGGGGAAAAGTTCAATTGCCTAGTTTTTATTTATTTCTCTTCTTTATGTGTATTTTCGCTTCGTTTATATTCGTGATTAGTGATAGTGATTAGTGAGTTAAATTAGGATGCATTAATAAGTGCACGTGTATCGGGATGGAATCAAGGTGAGTATGGTACATATATGGTGAGTTGTCTTTAGTTGGTGGTCCTTTCGTTGTCTTCCTCGTTTTCCTTTTTCCTTTTTATAAATTTCCTTACCCCTTGCGGTCTATCAAGGATCATTTAGATGTTCAGAAATCACCCACCCCAAACCCTGAGTTCTAGCCGACAATCCATGACCGCCTGAGCATCTGAATGGTTAATTTCTGTTAACTGGCTGGATTTAATTGTGTATGAGAACATCACACGTATGCGACCGTGACAGACTTTCTCATATGCATGACCTTCAGTCATGTTACAATTGGTTAGGAATGCTACTATGACCCAATTACAAATTTAAATTTTACAATCTCCATGGACATGCTGTGAGATACATTAGACATTTCTGAAACTTACCATAAATATTTCTAAGGGAATCTAAGGAATACAGCCATACCACTGAAGTTGATGCTAAGCACTTAAAAAGTTGTTAGTATTGGCTAGGATTACTTCTAAGGCCTAACTTGAAAAATTTAAATTTTTCACACCCTGTGATACCTATTAGATATTTCTGAAATTTACCACAAATATTCCTATTGATCTATTAATTCGAGCCATACCACTGAAGTTGAAGCTAAATGCTTAAACAGTGGTTAGTATTGCTTAGGAATGCTTCTATGGCCCAATTAAAATATTTAATAGTTTTTCAATCGCCATGGACACCCTACCCTGTGAGACCGATTAAATATTTCTGAAATCTTGCACACATACTCCTATTGGTCTAAGGATTCTAACTGTGCCACTAAAGTTGATGCTTAACGCTTAGAAAGTAGTAATTATTGCTTTAGAATTCTGTTGTGAAGTATGTGCACGTTATTTCATTTACATAAAGTAAATTTTTTTAAATCTTATGTTATTTTATTTACCACACTAGATGATTAACTAAGAATTTTTATATTTTATGGTGAATCAGGGTTTTTTTTAATAGCATATTAATTATCGCGTTCGTCATTGTTTAATATTTTATATCGAGTTTCACCTAAATGACTTCTTTTTCACCAATACTAATGTTAAAACATTGTTGTTGTAATTTTTTCGGAAAAGTTAGGAAAAATTCACTCGAATCAAACTCTCAGATAACACAGACAACTTTGTTTTATGAAGAAAAAAATTATTTAAACAAATGATAAGCAATCTTGCAAAGTGCCTTAATTCCGAGCTTCAAAAATGGCCCAATCTGAAAATTTTAAATAATTTTTTAATCTTCGAAAGAGGAAAATACATGAAATCACAAATTTTTTATATTGAACCAGAAGTCATGTTTTAATTTTATGATTTTTTATTAGTAGACTGAGTAAAATAAAGAATTTATGAAACATGATTTTTTTTGTTGTTGTTTTTTTTAAGATACATGTTGTCAAATATTTAAAAACGCTTGCATATGATGTTGTATTTATTGTTATAGAACAAAAAATTATTATCCAAAAACTTTTAAAATTGAGTTCATTTTGAAGATAAATGAATAGGGATTACAAAATAATTGTAAAAATGGTACCATCTTTAATTTTTTCATTTTAGAAATGGCCGCCGAAACATTCTTTTTGTATTTTCTCCCATGTTCATTTTTTTCGTATTTGCTTCCCCATTTAATTCTTTTATAGACATACAAGCGAATCAGCGCGACTTTTCGTTTAAATAAGGAAAAAAATTTGAAAATATTGGCAGTTACAATTTAAATTTTACACGAACAATTTTAAAAATATTTCTTAAGAATTTTAAAATTTTTAAATTAAAAATGATCCTTATGCCTATGAACAAGAAAAAATTTGTATTTTAACTTAAATATTTGCTATAAATCCTTTTGCTGTCTTTGAAGTTGGAAAAATAATGTTTAGTAGTCATGAAAATGTTCAACCTTGAGATTCTTACGGATTTATCCGTTTGAAATTAGATTCCTCTATGGTGTCTGCCGGTCTATCTTGGGAACAAATAAATATGTAAATACACCCAATAATTTCGATATTTACAGCTATAGACATCCGTATATGCAGATCTGTTTAAAACCGCTTACACCGGATTACCTATGATTTGTGTTCCATTCAGGTCATAATTCTCCCTCGTTCCAAATGGTAGATGTTTAACTCATCATCTCTAGTGAAATTGAAATAGAGATTTCTTCCCTAGTTGAACACTATACAGATGCCCAAATAATCTTAATTATTATAAGAAAATATTTACCTTAATTCAGAAAATAATTGTTTATATTTTGTTCAAAATAATGGTAAAACGAAATATTAAAAGTGACCTGCTTTTATCTTGCGTTAAATGTTATATTGCAAATTGATATTTACTAGATGATAATGATTTTGTTATAGCAGCCCCATTAAAAAATGCAAAGCAGAATATTTATATATAAATCACGTATTTTTGATACAACATGAAACATAAACTATTTAGGTTTTATTTTTGATTCTGAATCATGTTTGAATTTGTTGCGTTTATAGCAGCAACTTGTTACATGAGACACTCGACTTTGAGATTGTATTTTAATTTTTTTTCTTATTTAATATACTGTTTTACGATTCATATTTTATTATTTCACCAACTTTTATTTAAGATTACAGGTTTATAGAGTTTGATAATAACTTTTGACCACATGATTAATATGATTAATAAAATTATCATTACAATTAGTCAAATAAAATTCATCTAACACATATATTAGTCAAAATAAATAAATGATGGGTATATTGAGCGGCAAAGAAAACTTTCAAATTACTAAATATAAATTTAATTTGTTAAAGTTCATTGGAATTAAGTCGTATTTGTCAAAAAAGTTTATGTTTACGGTGGGTCGTTGACGCTCGAAGAGGAAAGACGTGATTTTGTCGTCTTCTTCGATAATTTAATTTAATTCGGATTTATTTATTCAATTTTGTGTTGTATATTTTTATAAATATATATTTTAATTTAATTTAAATTAATAATTAAAAATTAAAAGTTTCGTGAGTGGTTTTTTTGGTTTTGTTTTGAGTGTGTGTTATCGTAGTTTTATTTGCTCGCGTAATAGTTTCGCTTAACTTGAATTAAATAATATCGCGTGTGATTTTGTTTTATTAAATCATGTGTAGTGAATGGTGATTCTAAAATAGGTGCCGCTAATTTATGATGAAGTGAAAATCTAGTGTTGGGTGAATTAATACAAATTGTGAAACGGGGAAAACGTGATCAAAACCAGAATAACGGGACTATCGTTATTTATTCAGGTATCTCATATCACATATATGTATTGGTATATACTATATGAATTGTGTATAATAATAAAAAATAAAAATAAAACATTTTGTTGTTGTTCTTTAAAATATTTATATTATGATGTTTTGTTTCGGGAAAGGGAATTTTGGTTTTTGGTTTATGTACATAAAATCAACATGATCTTCTTGATATTATTAGGCCCAATACATAGGGTTTGTTTATTTATTATACTCGTACATGGTCAGCGGCGTAGCGAAGAACCCCCCCCCCCCCCCCCCCCCGAGTTTCACATATTATACTAAAATCATTACATGTTGATGTGTTGATCCACACAAAATTATTTATAATTCGAATAAGGCTCATTACCTGTTATAATACGCATATTTTTGATTCTTCACATAAAAGAAATGTACACAAAGCGGCGTTAGACGTAATTTTTACAGATCTGTGTAGACCTTTTTTCCAGATTAAGTTGAAATTGGATTACATAAGCGAAGTTAATTAAAATGTTTAAAGGACGGTCAGGTATCTACCGACTGAACGCTTGTACCTATAATAACAAAATTACAACAAAATATTTGTCAGATTTTTAGAAGTACTCTTAACCTGGAGTTCTAAGACGTTCAGGCGCCTTAAGAATTACCTAAGAAACACAATCGGTGGGAAGCGACTAAATGGATTAGCATCATTAAATATTCATAGAAATGTGGTTATATAAATAGACTGTGTCCTCGATGAATTGGCCTTAGTGTCACGACGAATCAATATAAAACTATAAAAAACTAATAAAAAATTGAATTCAAATAAATTCCAATGCAATATTTTCTTATAGAAATTATTATTTTTTTAAAACCCCCCTCTCGACGAATTTCTGGCTACGCCACTGTACATGGTACGGGAATCCCTAGTAGCAAAAGTTCATCAAGTAACCAATACAAAAATGCATCAACTCACACCACTCAACAACGTATATAGAATTTTTTGCAAGTGTAAAATTTTCAACTGTTCAAGTTTAGTGGTATATGTACAAAATATGAGTAAGTGAAAATATTGAAGAATAAGACAGGGAAGTTACTGACGTCATTCTAGTCCTTACTCGATTTAAGAAATTTATTGCAAAAATTCAGAGGATAACAGTTACAAATTTCGATCCTATATACCATATTTCTTTCTCCCTTCTACCGATTGTACCTCAATTTGTTTAACATTTTGTGCAGTTTGTTTTTAAACCTTGTGTTGATCAGTCACACATAAACAATTTTGTTTGATACCAAAAGAAAATCTGTATCATCCGTTCAGCTCAAAGCTAAATAAATTATAATTTTATTAAGTCAATTAAAATTAATAAACCTGAATGTAGCCCATTTTGTATTTTACTGCGTGCTTTCCCTTTCATTTTGTTACATATATGTACATTGATTTTACACACACATTTTATTTTGGAACTCTTGCGAAGTTACTTACTATTTTACAACACATTTTCTATCCAAAGTCAATAAGAAATGCATTAGCAATCATTCAATGATTATGTTGCGTAAATCCGCAATGAGTAGGTATATTGATGAACCAGTCTTGAATATTCATAATGAACCTCATTTAATTATAATATTATATAAATGAGTTTCGCCCCGGGCACTGAATATAGTTCATCCAATGAGTCAAGCGTACAGAAATTATGCGAAAAAGAGAAACACTAGTGGTTTAGGGCCGTATTTGGAATGTTACTCAATGCAATAAAATGGAGTGGGTTGCTGAGCGTGAAACAATTAAAGTTTAAACAGTGTTTTTGTTTGGTTTCGGGTGCACTGTTGGTTGTTATTTGGTTCATTTTTTTAATTTTTTATTAAAATTAATTTTATTACATTTTTTAAGGGATGTGTATATGAGTACAAATGAGAAACGACTGGAATGAATTGTTGAGGGGATCTTGATTAGATGGAGGATACTAATTGGATTTATTGTACTAGGCCGTATTTGAGCCACTGTTCTATAAGCTTTGAATGTAGTTGAATAAATGATGATAGCTTTCTTAGATATAACGAATAACGGATTAATTTTGATTTACATTTACAGAGGTATTAATGCCCATGATGATGAATTTAAATAATTACTTTTACTATAGCAATTTTAACAACTAAACTAGGAGGATTTCAGAGTTTAATACATAAGTTTTTATTTTATTTTTTAAAAATGTAATATTTAGTAATAATTAACTAATTTCGAGGATGAGATCATTAAAATAGGTGGCCGCTAATAATTACATTTATTATATTATCTAGGTCGTCTCTGAGCTATTGGTTGTATGGTTTAAGTGAAATTTAAATCAATAATGATTACGTTGTTAAGAAGCGTATAGAAATCTGCCCCAGCAAATTAATAAATGTTTTTTCAAAATGCAGTTGTTTTTCTAATAAACTAAAAAATTAGATTTAGATAGTTAATAGTTAGATTTAGATAGTTCTTAAGCATAGCAACAAATTTCCCGGAACAACTTCTGATATCTAAAGCAGTCAAGAGAAACAGATTACTAATATTAACAATAAAATTATTTTTAGTACTTAAAGATGAACTCATAACATTTTTGTAAGATTTAATTTATTGTATGCGATTTTAGTTATTCTGTTCATTAATGTAGATTAAATAATTTAGTTTAAAGATTATTTGAAGGGGTCGCTTCCTTGATTTGCTGGTAAATGGGCCATTTTTTCAAAATACAACATACAGTAGCTATATTTAATCATTATTGTTGGGATGAAGACTAATCGAGAGTTTCAGAATTAAATAAATAAATTATTATTAATATAAATGTTGAAGTACATATGTAAAGGGGTTATCCTTGTCACTGATAAATAACATAATTCATTTCAGAACATAACACAGTTCCAGAATTAGTCATGTTTATAGGGATTAAACTTAAGCCTAATTTTCAGAATGAAGTAATAACATGAATCATCTCTACAGGATCAACAAGAAACCTGAAGCTATTAGATTGATCAATAAAAATTGTATGGGCTGGGTCATGCTAATTAAGTAAAACGTAGTAAAGTTTGGTATGAATGAATTATATTAAGTTTATTTTAGAGATGACTGTACAATTTCGATTGGAGCCGTACTCGTAAAAATCATTTTACTTTAAGCACTTAGATCTATAGGAAATTGTTGATTAGTCGGATTTCTTGAGTGAATCTGTATTTTTAATTTTAATGTTATTACTATATCTAGTAACAGGGTGTATTCGCTCGCGCCTTATAATTTTAATTTTTGGTTACTGGTCCATTAATTATAATTCATTACAGGGCAGCGCACAAGACAGTCCCAACTCCTAGAATCTTAATGGCATACTTTGCGGAAACACTACAAGTATTAGAATTTGAACTAAATTATAGTTATAAGTAGCGACAGGGACCAGCATGGAGGAAATCATGGAAACAAACAGATGATCTCGATTATATTTATAATCGTTAAGTCAATTTTAAATTAATTAAGATTATGGTTTCAGAAGGACCCAGGAATAGGTCTCAGTAAACTAACAAAGGGTTTTTCAGAGTGCAGTTATAATTTTAATTTAATAAAATAGATAAGTAGATTAGAATTGTGCGGTCATTGTGTTACTAACCATGGGCCAAAGTGTGTCTGTAACCGGGTCAATTTCTTTCATGCTAACTAAACCTATCTATATCCTCTTTATGTTGTATGTAACATGGTGTTCGGTGACGCCCGGCCATTAATAACTTCGAGAGATCTTGCTTAAAGCTTGGTCGAACACTTCAATCAATCAATCAACTTGGGATGGTGTGTAGTATTGAAATTTTTGGCAACCGATCTTAGATTGCTATTGGTACAAGTAACTTCCGATTCACATGCATTAGGGCTGTAATTATGTTGTGACGGCTCTTTCATTAACACGGTTTCATCATTAACTTTTCTACTAATAGCGCGTCTCTTGCAACCTTGAGCTTTCTTTTGGGAACAGAACCAGTAAAATATATTTTTTAATTTTTTCTTTACGGCATACGCATAACCATTCACTATCAATTAATCCTTGCCGTTATTTGGTTTCAATAGTTGAACTTCCATTCAACGGCAACGGCAAAGTCACCGGAAGAGTGAAAATCGACTGATCGAAATTAACAAACTTTTTGAGTGGGTCGTAGGTGTCAAATTAAGTCAACCGTCTGTGGCTTTGCACATATAAAATGACATCAGTATGTTGCGTCGCATGTTTTGGGAAACGGAGAACTGGAATCTCTTAACAAATATTTATCGCAAGAAGAAACACAACGAGAGCAGAAGTTTGTGGGAAATACGGTGCGCAATGTCGATGGAAGTTTGTTCCATTCCAGCTGAAGAACGTGAGATCCTGTGCTAAAGGAGTACACTGAAGATTCAAGGCCGGTGAAATTATTGGCACTTCACTGGAATCTAACTGATGATAGAATTGTTTTCAAAGTTAGACTGGATGTTGATGCAACACCTAAGAAACGTCACATACTCTCTGACTCTGCACACTCTTTTGATGCTTTAGGGTGGAACACTCAAACTTTAGTTCGTAACAAAATTCTATTTCAACGATTGTTTCTTGAAATATCAGACTGGGATGTTCCTTTGTTTGAGGTTAAACTTTTGGAACAAATTCATATACCAAGGTACTTTGCTGATACTTCAAAATTAGTATATGCAGTGGCAGTTAATTCCAGAACGATGTGAGAAAGCGAAAAATATATTAACGCTGGTATCTTCGTAAAGAACACTTGCTCCTTTAAAGCAGAAATCGATCCCAAGATTGGGCTGCTGTACTCTTGACTGAGCTTCTCAAATCTGTTACAAATATAGAAGATCATGGCGATGATTTTCCTTGATTGGCTTTATTCAATTCCACGACAATTTGATACTTACGCTTCAAATAGGACTTCTAAACATTAAGCAGAATTAATTGGAGACAAGTTCCTCCATCATAAAATTCTGCGGAGTGTGCATCGCGAGTTATATTTTCTACAATATTTATTTGGTTTGATTTGTGCTAGAAGAGTCTTTACTACTTGGCAGAAGATGAATGCAATTGTCCTGATCTACGTGGAGTCCAAGATGTAGTGATAATGAAGGTTATTACTGAACCTTAATTGACTCGACAAAATTGCTCGCAAATATATCTGCGCTAGAAACAAGGCTGCCTGACAAAACCAACTTACAGGTAAACTTCCATTAGCGCGGTTTGGAATATATTGGAGTATTTCTGAATGTGGGAGTCATTATGCTGGCCCGATTTTAATTCATTAGTGGAGATGACGAGGAAAAAAACATACAAGGCTTACGTATGTGTATTTGTTTGTATATGAGCACAAAAGCGGTTCATACTGTAGTTTTAAGTGAATTGTCAACCGATGGATTTTGGGTGCCTTCAAGAAATTCATGAACAGGATTCATGAACGAGCAGCCGGTGGTATTTTGGAAGCTGCAGTCAAACAACAAATTTTCACTCTAGAATAAAAGATCACTGTGTAATCCGGCCTCGAAGCAATATCGAATTCGCAGCCAATGTTTTGTTATCACAAAATATCGACCAACTCACACCAGCACATTTTATTACATTTCAACCATTAACACAGCTGCCTGCACCGCTGGCTTTCAGTAGATTGCAGGATTTTACGTTATATTACTGTTTAAAGAATCAGTGCTACTGGTCTAGAATTAAGCCTAGTTCTATATGTTTTTAGATTTTCTGTGGTATAATTAAGTCGTAATGACAGTAATTAATTTTTCCACACAAGAAGCTCTAATTTCTCATTGCGGTTTTCCTCGTTTTCTCTAAAAATACCTTCGTAATATAATTTTACATCAGTCTTTATTTCCTTTTATGTCAAATGCCAATATATGCACTTATTAGCTTTTAAATTCTATTTGGGAGACACACCAAAACGGGTTGTTTTAATGTGAACAAGATATTGATTTGAACGAATTCGTAACCTAGTTTTTCTGATGTAATAAATAAATCTTAGGCCTAACATTTGTGTATTATGAATTTATATATTTAATGCTGCTACAGCATTTTTTTGGGCTACATTTTTGGCCCACTTAAGCAATCCTGTTTTCATTTGCGAAGAGATAGCCAATATGTTCCTCTATTATACTGACATATTTAATGTCCATGCCTCCCGTAATCTTAGACAGAAAGTGTTTTTTTTTCTACAAACTGAACTTTAGAATTCCAATTAGAAACCTTATCTTCTTAGATTATTCTCGTTAGACATTCAGGTTAACCCAAAACAAAAAATTAAAATTGTTAACCTTTACATAAAACTCATCTCAATATAATTTTAAATTTGATCCTTAACCATTTCCTTACAAACACATACACAAGTCCAAAAAAAAAATAATAAAATCTTATCGTTTATGCATACAGGAAATAGGAAACACTTATCATTTGCTATATAAATTTCATGATATACCTTATATGCTGTAAAAATCAATCAACTTTGGATAATCGAGACAACATGAGAAATTTCATGTTACATTTAGTAAAAAAAAAGGTCATAAGCATAACCATAAAATGGAAAAACCTTTGGTAAAATACCAAAAAAATACTTTCAATGAACAATTTAATCTATTCGAAAACATAAAAAAAAAACCTTTATCTTCTTCTTCAATCACCGCACAATGTGCAAACCGACTTCTTCGTGTTTGATACGTATTAAGTTTCTTTTATGTGTTTCGAGTTGAGAATCATAAATTTATGCTATATTTATTTACAATTTTACTCTTACTTCTTGTTCTATGAAAATTCATTTTTCAACCATAAAATTTACCAGATACAATATAAAATCCGCTTATTGTGTTGTTTGTGCTTTTTTTTTCTTACTTTTGTATTTATCAAATGGTTGCGTTAAGTAACGAAAAAAGAGAGCTTTCACATTTGTGTTGTTGTTGTTTTCGTGTATTAACGAGAAAATCTATATACGTGTGTGTACCGTTAAAAAATGAATGCATCTATTTATAATACTTATGTATTGAAATTTTTTAATGCTGCTATTGTTGTGGCCTATTCAATAAAATAAATAAAACGACAAAAACATGAAATTGACCATAAATATTTTATGCTTTTTCATGTTTGGTACTTAGATTATACACAATATACATATGCACAATATACACATACATATGTATGAATATGATTTTTGAGTGGAAGTGGTTGGGTGATATACAAATTTAGCTACCCTTTCAATTATAAAATGCGTTCATTTTTGACATTTTTATTAAATGAAATATTGGCGCAATGTATTACGAAAGAGCAAAAGATTAAATTTTAATTATGTTCGCGCGGATGGCAAAATAGTAAATTGTATATAGGCTTATGAAAACTAATCAAAATTTAATTGGAAACTATAAATAATTATTATTTGTGTTTTGTCAAAATTGATGTAATTTTTTTACACTTAAAAATTAATTGATGGATGTTTTTGTTTGTTGTAGGAGAAGCGGGTAGCTAATTATTTAATTTCACCAAGCTAAAATTTATTTTTTATAAATATTAATAAATTTAATTAGATATATTACACGAATATCCATAAACAAAATATTATAGTTTTGTACTACAAACAATTATTTGTGATTTTACGTAGAATTGTTTCAATTTTATTGTGGTTGGGCATTCTAAGCAAAATGCGCTTAACACAATGTACAAATTTATCGAAATTATAATTTCAATTTAGCCTGAATGCTGCTTTTCTGGAGAATTTCCAACATATAAACTTGAGGGAAGGAAGTTTTTCTCATCCCATTTCAGAATTGAATAACAATTTATTTCCGTCAATTTTTTATGTTGACAAATTTCGAAAATTTTTTGTTTCGAGAGTTTTCATGTAGATTCCTTGTATGCACGACACGATCACTTTTTAATTGATTTTTTAATGAAGGTTCTCTCTATTTGATTTTTTTTTTTTCAAGTCAGAAACTTCAAAATCCTAATTTACATTCTATAATAGTGATTAGTGGTACTATCTTTGAGGCGAAATTGTTTTCAACATTTTTTATTTTAACTTTAGGTAGCTAAATTAAATTCATTTTCCTTACCATTTAACGTAACATTTAGCTAGTTAAAATTAAATGTAAAACACCCACGATTTCCATCCTCGGCATCACCACAACCCGCCAACAAAGGTTTATTCCACAAAAAAACTACCTGCATAAATTTGATTTTCTGAAAACCTAAAAAAAAAAAAAACTAAAATCACAGGACTATTATTAGCTGGCGTTTTTATTTTTAGTTCGATGAATAGTTGTGGAGACCGCGTTAAAATGTATCTTAGCTCGCATTAGGTATCTATTTTCTAGTCTAGGTCGTTTTCTATTGATTCAGTAAAACTGAACCTAAAGATAAGAAAAAAAGTGAAAGGGAACGGAAGAGTCAAATATTCAAAATAATAACAGATTCGAATTTGAAAACCATTATTTACTTGAATGTTTCCTTGTGGTGTGATCGAACTCATTAAGCAACATCTTTTTGATACGTTTTCTCTAAAATTTTAATAACTCGACAAGAATTCTTCGTACAGAAATGTTCATAGTATCTTTTCAAAGTTTCTAAATTTTCTATGAAATTTCTAATTTGAATTTGGGAATGCCGCCAGGATTACCGCCCCGGTGGCACAGTTGTTAGCATGCTTGCTTTAAACCCCGGAGGTCCCGGGTTCGATTCCCGGCGGGTGATGAAAAAATCACGGCTGGTTAATGTTGAATCAATGAATTAATCACTCATTATCCGTTAAAAAAAATGATTACGAAACTTCAAATGAAGCGGCCAAATCCCTCTATGGGATGTAGCGCTAGCGAAAAAAAAAAAAAAAAATGAAATATCGACCATGTTCGTTTGCAATCCCAAATAGCTGCATATTTTTTTTCTTTTGGACAATTTTTGTTTTACTCAAAAGAGTTATGAAAAAACAAAATAAAATAAAACGAATTCCAGTATCGAAAAGAAGATTTTTATCTTTCTATCTTTTTCCTTCAATTAGAAACAGAACATTTTTTTTAAAAGGCTCACCAAGTTACAAGCGTTCAAATCTGGGTATTTTCTCTAAAAAAAAAATTCTGTTGTGTTCAGTTGCAGATTGTTAGGTCTGTTAAGCGATGGCCGTATGGAATTATAAAGCTAAAACTCCCCGAGATTGAGGTTTAAGTTTTGCGTATAAGTTTGTTTGTTTTTTTGCTGCATTTTGTTATAGTTTATTGGGATGTGAGATTTATAAGTATTGAAGCTGTAGAATTTGAGGTTATGGGTTTTAGGGTTGAAGATTATCGATCTCAAGGTTATTGAGCTATGCAGTATACGATTATAATGTTTAAGGGTTAATATTGTTGGGTTTTATAGTTTCAAGCTGTTTTTTGAGGTAAGCAAAAAACACTGATGTGATGGGAAAATAGGTTTCGGATTCGGTTTCAGCGACCCAAAAATATTTGATCCTCTTGGTCTGATTTAAGGAACCCTCCACTGATTTTTATGTGGTACACAGGACCAATAAATAAATTAAAATGAATAAATTAAATAAATTGAATAAATTAGACAATCCAAATAAAATAAATAAACCATTTGTTTAAATAAGTTAAATAAATTAATTTAAGTAAATTAATTTAATTAATTTCCTAATTAAAAGTTAAATATTTGGAATAAATCAAATACAATTATTAAACTAAACAAACTTAATATTAATTTATGCTAATAAATCAAATTAAAAATGTCATAAAATAAATAAATAAAACAAATCTAATAAACCAAATAAATGAGTTGAATAATAAAATTCTATACATTTAATTTTAAACGAGTTAAATAGTATAAACCAATTAAATAAGTAAAATTAATTATTAATAACTTAAATATTTATAAAATTAAATAATCAAATAAATAAATTTAATTTAATTAAAGTTTTATTTGTTTGCTAAATTAATTAAATAAAATAAATAAATTAAAAAATTAAATGAATGTTTTATTTAAAACTATTTGAATGAATTAAATAAATTAAATTAAATCAATTAGAAGTATATTAATATAAATCAATTTAATAGCTTAATAAACCGCCACCAAACATTCATCAAATATTGGTCTACTTAGGTGGTGTGGCGCCTATTAGAGGGAGGGGGCCAAACTTGAGTAGATTAATCTACCAGCTCCGTAGCCTTATATCTTAAATTAAGATTATTTGGGCATCTGTATAGTGTTTAACTAGGGTAGAAATCTTTCTTTCAATTTCACTAGGGATTCACTTGAGATAATGAGTTAAGCATCTACCATTTGGAACGAGGGAGAGTTATGACCTGAATGGAACAGAAATCATGCCGTGTAAGCGGCCTAACACAGATTTGCATATACGGAAATCTATAGCTGTAAGTATAGAAATTATCAGGTGTTATTTACATATTTATTTGTTTCCAAGATAGACTGACAGACACCATATCGGAATCTAATTTTTAAGGATTTACGGGACTCCAAAATGGATAAACCGACCATTTTCATGACTACTAAACATTATTTTTCCAACTTCAAAGAAAGCAAAACGATTGAAGGCGAATATTTAAGTTAAAATACAAACTTTTTCTTGTTCATAGGGCATAGGGATCATTTATAATTTATAATTTTTAAAATTCTTAAGAAATTTTTTTAATATTGTTCGTGTAAAATTTAAATTGTAACTGCCAATATTTTCAAATGTTTGTCCTTATTTTGCAATAAAATATTTTTTATCAATAATTGTTTATTTAAATTTCTATTTAAGATTCAAAAAATTTGTAAATTGTCACACTTAAACGTATTTTGCAAGAAAACGAAACCAACAGTTGCGCTGATTTTTTTGTATGGCTAAAAGTATTAAATGGGGAATCAAATACAAAAAAAATGAACATTGAAGATATTACAATTAAAGATACAATAGTTCCATTTTTATAATTATTTTGTAATACCTATTCATTTATCATCAAAATGAACTCAATTTTAAAATTTTCAATAATTTTTTTTTTATAACAATAAATACAACACCATGTGCAAGAGATTTTAAATATTTGATAACCTGTATCTTAAAAACAATAACAACAAAAAATCATGTTTCATAAATTGTTTATTTTATTCAGTCTACTAATAAAAAATCATAAAATTAAAACATGACTTCTGGTTAAATATAAAAAATTTGTGATTTCACGTATTTTTCTCTAGCATTAGATTAAAAAATTATTTAAAATTTTCAGATTGGGCCATTTTTGCGACAAGGGCACTTTGCAAGAATGCTTCTTATTTATTTAAATAATTTTTTTCCTAATTTTTCCTAAAAAATTACAACAACAGTGTTTTAGCATTAGTAGGAAAATACGTGATTAAATGAATAGGGATTACAAAATAATTTTAAAAACGGTACCATCATTAATTTTTTCGTTTTAAAAATGGCCGCCGAAACATTATTTTTGATTTTGCTCCCATGTTCGTTTATTTTTTATTTTCTTCCCCATTTAATTCTGTTAAACATTCGAAAAAATCAGCGCCACTTTTCGTTTCGTCTTGCAAAATACGTTTAAGGCCCTTTTCCAATTACCGACTTATTTCAAACTTATTGATTTATTTGACGCCATCTTGAATAAGTCAATGAAGTCATTCCAATTGCTTTTATCGACTTATTTTGAAAATTTTTGAAAATATACAATAATTAGACAGAATGTTTCCATGACACCAAAAATAAATAAATTTTCTATAGGAAAAATTACTAAAGAATAAGTCACCTTTTCAGCAGACTTATTTGAATAAGTTCGAATAAGTCAATAAGTCGGTGATTGGAAAACAGCCTTAGTAAGACAATCTACGAATTTTTTGAATCGTAAATTGAAAATTAAATAAATATATTGCTTGTTTTAGTGAATTATATGTTGGTATAATTTGTTAATTTGACCAGGTTGCTTTAAAATGTTTAATATCATAGTTTTATTAAAAAACAGTTTTAATGTAAATGCTGCCATAGAAATCTTCATAATAATTCGAAGGACCACACTTTACAAATGAGGATGTACTAGTGAAACTAGATTAATTCACAACAAATAATAATCCAATTAAACTCGGTTTAGTTTACAATTATTTACTACTATTTTAAAGCTTTAGAGTTATTACAATTGTGGTTTGATTAAATGGTTGTTTCCAATACGCGAGATGAACAGGTAATGACAGAATAAACATACTTTTCATAATAAGGGGAAAATAAATGATGAGTTGAACACGACGCTGAACTTAAATTCGTAATATCCATTTGGTAACACTAAATATTATTTAATACGAGAATCGTTCTTCTCTCTGAAAATCTGACAGTTCATGACAAAATGAAGCGAAATCATCATGTAAACAAATGGAAAAATTTAGATAAGTGTATGTTTGCTTTTCCTGAATTTTAGATTGCGTTAATGTTGTGTTTTGATGTTATCTTTCAGGTGAATTGCCTGGTATTGTTTTATTCTAGAGATGTTTTGTTTCAGGGAGATGTATTTAAGGTAAGTTATACATTTGGATTGAGTCAACGGGATATGATTTGATTAGTTTAAACATACCGCCGTCGTTCACTCCTTGTTTTACTTATTGGACGTTTTAGCTTCAGCGGTCGTTCACTCCTTGTTTTACTTATTGGACGTTTTCAGACGTGACGTATTCCTGAGACCATTGCTTACAAAATCCCTGCATCATCATGCTGGATCAATTGACATCGGTTTAGGTGGGACATTTTAATTGGTTGTAGATTGGGCTCCGGTAACTTGGTTAATGGCTGAGTAATGAGAAAATGCGACGAGGTTAGGGGTTCCATTCATCTTCCGATAGCCCTCCCAATTGTCGAGAGTTTATTAGGGCTTCAATCTGCTTGATTATCGTCAGGAACTCCTCATAGGTAAGTAGGGTATTCCCTATTATGCGACGAAGGTGATGTTGAGATTTGAATCTGGCCTCCTATATGCCACCAAAGTTGGGGGTGGCTGGTGGGATGAAATGCCATTGGATATGGTAATTGGTGCGCAAAGTTAGATCTGTTGTCACTTAGTTCAAATGAGTTAGATCCGCAGTCACCTGTTTCAACTTTGGTGTGGTGAGAGCCTTGATTGGAGCTACTCTTGTTTTAGATATTATTAGGTTCGTTTTAACATCTCCCATAATTGACACAGTTCGGGAATAAATAATAGCAGCGTACGCATCTTTCGGGGCATCTGCAAATCCATGTAATTCCATTGTTTAACCTGAAAATATCCATCTAGGAAATTTCGCCTCGGTTAACAGATCGAATTGTGCCCATCTCATCGTCCCATCCAATAACTTCCAGCCAAAGAGATTAGAATTCAATCTTAAATTCTATTGTTAAAGGCGATAAAAGTCCCAACGGATCGTAAATACGAGATGTCTTGGATAAATATGCTCGTTTGGTAAGTTTAACTGGTGCTACTGAGAAAGGTAATTTAAAGTTGAAATAATTTACTATCGGATTATATTTTAGCCCTAGAATAGAAACCATTATGTTGTCATCGGTAATTTCCAAAGCGGACATCTCGCGGTTTTCTATTGGAATGTTCTCTAAGGGTAATGAATGATTCGCGGCCCATTTCCATATATTAAAGCCACCACAATTGAGTAAGCATTTTATTTCTTGCTGTAACTTTAAGGCTAACTATAGGCTATTGCTACCCGATTTTAAGTCGTCCATATAAAAATCAGCCTTGATTGTTTTACTGGCTTCAGGAAACGTGTGGTGATATTTGTCTGCTAGATAATGTAATGAGGCCGTGGCTAAGAAGGGTGCGGGTGATGTACCGTAGGGCGCAGTTTTCAGACAACTTGAACATTTTCTCAATGTCCGCAGAGATAATTAACTGGTGTTTCTGAAATCCAGTTAATAGGTTTACCAAATTATCCTGTATGGTCGAACCCACTATCAAATTGACATTTACCGAATATCTTTTGATTGACTTGGCAGACCCATCAAACACTACTCGAACCTTGGTAGTGATACTGGGTTCCTTGATCACGGAGTGGTGCGGTAAATAAAATATTTGGCTATACGGCTTTGCTATTTCATCTTCTGGGATCAATTCCATGTGATCAAGCTACAGGTAGTCCCCCATAAATCCTATATATGCTATTTTCAGGTGATTATCACGATCCAGCCTTCTCTCTAGCAAATTATACCTCCGCAATGCCTGGGTGTAGATCTCGCCAATACCTTGTGGATTCTCCTTAAAGGTATACGGACAACAATTTTGTTTTCTTCGATTCTGGTACTTGTACTGAAAATTTAAATGCAACTCTGTTCTTCTGCCGTGAAAATGTTTGGTATAATTACTTCTTTCGTTCTCCAACACCTCTCGATGGCTTTCTCTAAGCGCTGTAGCACTTCGAGCGAACCTTTATGAACTGAACAAGGACTGGCTTTCTTTAATTTGGACAAGGATTCTTCGGTACTGAACGTAACTGCTCCAATTAACCATCCGAACATGGAATTTTGGATATAGTGATATTTTGATTTGGAATTAATTTTAACATCTAATAAACTTTGAAAGAATACCTTACAACTCATTAACCCTAATTTTATTATTTTTTAAATTTCTTGTTTTTGTTTGAATGATAAAATTGATTTTTGTACTTAAATACAAAAATAAATAAATAAATATTCAATTCATATTCAATTTATATTAAATTTATTTTGTTGTTTGTTGTGTGTATTAAATCAATAAGATTCTTTCGGCTTTTTAAAGACACAATATATTAATAATAATGGCATTCACAACATTTTCGACTTGTTAATTAGAAAAATGAAGAGGCCAGTCATTTATAATATTTCTACCAAAAAAGTAGATATATCAAAATCCCCCCCCCCCCCCCGTAATTTAACCCGAGAGTCAATACAAAATGTATTGACTCTAAAAAATGAAAAGCTTTCCTTGAGCTTTCTGTGGTAGTCTGTTTTCGTACCCATAATCTAAAAACAAAAAGTTCGATCTACTCATCATGTAGCTACGACCAAACTACAAAAATACAACTCCAACTTCATACATTAAGTATGAGGCAAGAACGTAGTGGCTTAGCGAATTATAAATTCACTAAATCAGGGGTCACCAAATCAATGGTTAAAGTACGGGGGGATTTTGATATTTCTACTTTTTTGGTAGATATATTATAAATGACTGGCCTCTTCATTTTTCTGATCAACAAGTCGAAAATGTTGTGAATGCTATTATTATTAATATATTGTGTCTATAAAAAGCCGAAAGAATCTTATTGATTTATATTAAATTTATATTCAATCGCTTTCATTATTTTTGAATTCGTATTTTATTCATACCCAATTATTACTCAATTTATTTTCAATTCATATTCACCTAATAAACATAATATTGCTATTCAAGTTATATTCAATCCAGATTCAATTAAATTTGATGTCACACTAAATTTGTGTTATATTCATGTTCAATTCATATTAAATGAGCTGAATTTGACATAATTAAGATCTTCAGTTAGCATATCTTTAGTTTAAAGTAAAGGTAAACGTTCCGTATATCCTAACTAAGGCCTCTTTGCAATCTGGAACGAACTTTAAATATTAGAAAATGTTTCAGAAATCATACATAATTCCTTCTAAGCGGATTAACCAATTTGAAGCCACTTCGCTAATTTTTTTTATTATTCCTGCTTTTTGGTTATTGTTTAATTAAGGATTAATTTAGTAGACATTTAAGATATATGTTACAACACAAAGTTGAAAGAAGTACCTAAATCGACAATGCTTGTTTTAAACACGGAAATTTCACAAAAATGGGAAAATCACATTTCAAAAGTTTTTGTAAAAAGCCCACATTTCTAAACGATTTTGGTCTCAAAATATTTATAATTTAGCCAAAAGCTATTTCAAAAATTACTTTATTGCAAATATTCATTCCCAAAACAGTTTTAACATTTTAGCAAAATTATACAAAATCTATTTCAAAAACTATTCCAAAAAAAAAAATCTTTTCAATCTACACCATTGCTCTTCTTGTCGTTCTGTATCCTTAACTCCAGCTTTCACCAAACCTTACTTAAAGATATGACCAAAATGAAAATCTAAACCAAACCGATCTATTCACTGAATGTGTTAATATTTTCCTAAAAAAAAATACCGAAATGATTATAGTAATAGACCAAAAAAAAAAAAAAAAAAATTTGCGGTTCACCAGAACGAACCGAGATAATAATAAAACGAAAAAATCCTTAATAAATTCCCATTTTACAAATTGCTGATGATTCTTCTCATCCTCCACCTTTCAAATCATATTAAATTATCATCCAAACATTTTTTTTTTTTTTGTCATCATCTCTTCTCATTTCAATGCCTTTATCTTAATATGTATACAAAACGAACGGTTGTACTTTCACCAAAAAAAAATACAACTTGTCGGTTCTATTTATTTTCATTCATTTCGCGTTGATGACGATGACGACAATGATGATGATGCGTTGAAGCCCAAGCAGATTCTTTTTTATTTTATTTTAAAATAAAGATTTGGTTCCATGGTTTGAGACAAATTTTAATAAGAATATTATTCTATTTTTATTTAAAAAAATTTCTTTTTTTTTAAAAAACATGATTTTTTCATTATTAAAATCAACAGAGTAGATACATTTTCATTTCTTTTTGTTTCACATCTCTTATATTATTTTATTTTTTAAGACTAAACCAAATAAAATTCCAAAATTGAATATATAAGAAAAAAATAAATTCTATTGATTTGGATAAAATGAAATTTTCAAGTTATTGGTGAAATTCATTTGGGTTTCCCGGTATACTTTCAAATCTATAAATATAAAATATATATTATAGCAAAGTTAATAATAGATTAAGTTTTATTTTATTATAAAATATATTATTTAATTTTACTTTATATATATACTATTTATATAGAAACGTATAAATAAAATTGAATATATTATTTAAATATTTGGTTTTTATTGAAAATTTTCCATTATACAAAAAAAAAAATTAAAATGTAAAGCAAATATGCCAATTGAAGTCAAATATTATGCTTTGTGTAAATTTCATTCATTAAATGCCTACATTTACATACCTCCCTATACAAATAACAGATATAAAGCTGATTTAAATATTCCTGTTATTTACAGTTACAAGCACAAAAAAAAATGTTTTAACTACACAATTTTAAAATAAAATTGTAATTTGTACCTACATGAAAAATGATTGACGTAATTGAAGGGGAATTTCCAAAACATTAGATTGGAATAGAAAATAATTTTTGTCGCATTTCGTTATATACGTAAAAGGATAATAATATTGCATCCTTTATGTTTATCACATTTAACACTTTATGCATCAGCAATCAGCCGGTATAAATTAATAAAATAATTTTATTATATTGCGACAGAAATTTTATTACATTGGCTAACAGTTGAAATATTTTAGAATGTTAATAAGTTTGGCTGTCAAAATTAAACTGTACCGATCTAGCTAAGCTAAATAGTAAGCTTGTAATTAACTAATTTTTATGTTTAATAAATAAACATTAAATTATTCTGGTATATTCTAGATTGAAAAATATTTTACGATGAGGATATATTGTTAAGAGTTTGCAATTTAAAAACGATCTGCGAGCATTGTGAGAAATAAATCATCTTTCAGTATATCTCATCAGGCTATAGCGACTGAACTGCTAAACTAATTACATTCATTCAAAAGTTTTTATTTATTTTTAACATTCACGGTTTTTTGTTAGATTTACTTATTTTTACATTTTTTTAGTGTTTAAATTAAAAAAAAAAAAAAAAAAAACAACTGCTGATATTAATAATTATAGAGTGACAAACTTATCCTAAACTTAATGCTAACTTGTAAAAAGCTATATTCACACCGTACACAGCATTCTAGTATTAGATAGTCAACAATATCAACTGTTGTGCGCGATACTAACGAGATACTCATTAGATGAGGATAGCAAAGTATTTATTCTGTTGTCCAATAATTTTTTTTAAAGCAACTAATTGGTAAAATACCGCTCATGGTATACTTTTTACACTTTCTGCCATAGGCACTTGGCTCATGGTATGTAAAAGCTTGACTGATATATGATATAGCGTCTTATTTTGTGAAACTTGTAATGAATTCTTATGAGTCTTTGTAGTTAGGTCATACCACGCCGGAGCAGCATAAGTCAGAAGTGGGCGGATGTATAATCAATATACTAGTAATTTAGTTTTGCTGCGCAGACCACTTGTGAAATTTAGTACTGGGTAAAGCAGATTAAATGCCATTGATGCCAATTTTCGGATGTTTTTACATGAATTGAGAAATTTAAGTCGCTTAAAAAGGAGATGCCAAGGCATTTCACTAATTTCACTTCGTCTATCTGTTTTCCGTTAAGTGTAACTGGGGCATCCTTATTAAATTTATTGCAGTAATTTCTGGTTGGATGGAAATATATAAGGCTTGATTTTTCACTATTTATTTTAATTTTCCATTTTTTAAAATAATCATTGAGAGATTTTAGAGCTTCCAGTATTTTTATTGAGCACTGATATTCGCAATAACTGGAAGTAATGACTGTGTCAGCATAAATTTTAATGTTCGTCTCCAGGTTTGACGGTCTTGGGATGTCGTGAGTACAGAAGACATATAGCAAAGGTCCTAACACAGAGCTTTGCGGCACTCCTGCAATTATTTCTCTAATTGAAGAATTGAAACGGTTCTCAATGCTTACAAAAAAAATTCGATTTGTCAAAAGCTTTCTGAATGTCGAGGAAGATAGCTGCTAAAATTTTCCCATAACTTTTTGCTTTTTTTATTTTATTGGTGAAGTTCAGCAAGGCATCCGTAGTCGAACGTTTATAAACTAATCCAAATTGTTCCTTAGGCATTAGATGCCGAATACCGTTCCCCAATCTATCATAAATAACACGCTCGGCTATCTTACTCAATACACTCAATACACTTATCGGTCTCATATACTCCGGAATGTTATGTTTCCCGGATTTTGGGATGGTTATTACTTTCGAAATCTTCCAGCAATCCGGAAAATGGGCAAAATTTAATATGGCGTTAATTATTATGGCTAACTGTAGAAATTCTACGTGGGGTAAATTTTTTACTGCCCTATTAAAAACTCCATCAAAACCAGGTGCCTTATTATTATTAAGTTTAGATTCTAGGTTCTTTACCTTATCAGCGATTGTTAAAAAGTCAGTGGATTGGAATGGAAAATTTTGCTGAGAGGCAAAACTATGTACTGCCTCCTTAACCCAACATTGCGGATTTCTATCACCCGAGCAAACTTTCTCAAATTTCACAGTATCGACGGGGTATATCTCACGCTGATTCCCCTAGCCAGCACCAGACCCATAACCGCGTCTTCGTGCGTACATACCATAGGGAAACTAAGCGGTGGTTGTTTTATAATTTAGTTTCATTTAAACAAATATTATCCGGATTATTTTTTGAAAGGAAATAAGCAAGTTCTTGGTGACGACCAAGACTGATCAAGCTATTACAATTTAATGTGACTATTTTCATTTTAAAAGTGACATATGAAAATTAGATGCATTGTTCTTTGTAATGTGATGTCTTTTGCGTACCAATGAAGTTTGAAATGGTGTGGGTGAGTGAATCAAAGCTTCTACCGAAAAGGTCTTGTGACTTTTGGAACAGATCTTCCAATAGATTTTCATTCTTTTTTGATTGATTTGTTGCCTTTGGTGCCAAATTTGGAAAATGTTTAGGGAAGTTTGTTGAATTAGGCTTAAAATTATTTGCAAACGAGACTCCCTTTTAAATATAGTTTGAGCTAAACTTACGTGAGTTATTATTATTACTATGTCCTACTATTGTTTTAAGCTTATCGACAAAATCCCGCCACACCGGGCACTCCGGGAAACTGGCGACATTTTGTCCTTCACAGTTAACGCATTTTACTGGAATTTGATGATCCTTGTTCCTGGGGCAGTCTCATGGTTGATGACTGTTGGTACACTTAACGCACCTGTTTCCCATGTAGCAGTTTGAAGTGGCATGTCTAAAAATTTGACACTTTCTGCATTGGAGAATTAGTGATTTCTTTTTTGCCTCCCAAGAAATTTTATATCCACAGCAGCCGTTGATTTGACGGGTCCAAAGACACTGTAAAACATGGCAGCTTATTAGGCTGTCATCCCCGTTTTGCTTGATGAATTTTTGCATGGGATAGATTTCTTTTACTTTTAATTCCTTGCTTTTTAGGACATTTTTAATATCAGTTATGTCTGTATCTTGGTACATTCCTCTGATTATCATGACCTTGGGTCTCATATTTTTGGTCGCATAGATAAAAAACTGATAATTTTCGTTGTTTAATTGGCCCAATTTTGTTGACTTCCTGTTCGACTTTTTTTGTAAGATAGTATTGTAATTAGAGACTCGTAAAAACGAAGCTTGCAATTTATTAAATTTTTTTTCTCTTCGGTTTTATAGTAGTCTAACTCTACTGCACAATAATCATTGACTGCCATGATACAATGTTGGTTCGATGCACATTTCTGCCCAATGACCTTCATTATTCATTTTACAGGAATAGAAAGTTTAAGATCGTGCAATAATACCTTTTTATAGGCTTTTTCTGAATCTGTGTAACATAAAACATGGAACATTTAAAAAAAAAAATTGAGCAAATTTAGTGGTTAGAGGCATTGTTTGTTGTACGTCTACACGTAATTTAAGATTGTCTTCATGCAAGTGTCGCAAATAGCGTAGACAATAGTTTTAGACGTAGACAATATAGACAATGTGTAGACAATGTAAAAAATTTGTAGACAATCAAATTTTTCTGTTTCTTTTTTCCTATATGTATAGATTTAATAACTTCTGTGAACTACGCTCATATTTGAAGTTCCTATCAACCATAAAGACAGAATCGATAACCTAGAGCACGGAGGCCAACAATAAAATATTCTAGGATTGCAAAAGAGGTATATGCTATAATTTCTTCTCAGGGATACAAAAAAAACGGAATGAAAATATCAGATGGACATTAATTTCCTCCAAAGCTCCGCATTTCAGAAGGTTTTGGGAAGCGGCTTTTCGACTATTCAATACCACATATCAACATCAACATGTAAAATAACATGTTAATATTAACCTTAACATTAACATTAACATTAACATTAACATTAACATTAACATTAACATTAACATTAACATTAACATTAACATTAACATTAACATTAACATTAACATTAACATTAACATTAACATTAACATTAACATTAACATTAACATTAACATTAACATTAACATTAACATTAACATTAACATTAACATTAACATTAACATTAACATTAACATTAACATTAACATTAACATTAACATTAACATTAACATTAACATTAACATTAACATTAACATTAACATTAACATTAACATTAACATTAACATTAACATTAACATTAACATTAACATTAACATTAACATTAACATTAACATTAACATTAACATTAACATTAACATTAACATTAACATTAACATTAACATTAACATTAACATTAACATTAACATTAACATTAACATTAACATTAACATTAACATTAACATTAACATTAACATTAACATTAACATTAACATTAACATTAACATTAACATTAACAATAACATTAACATTAACATTAACATTAACATTAACATTAACATTAACATTAACGGGATCACTACCTTTGCTTGAAAAAAAAAATTCAGAAATTTTAAAATCTAGAAAAGTGAAAAATTTCAAACCCAGTAAAAAATAATCCCGAAAAAAGAAATCCAGAAAAAAAAAAACCAAAAAAAAAAAAAAAAACAGAAAAATATTTCATGATATTTGTACGTTGTATTGCCTTTAAAGCATTATAATTCTTGCTAAACCTTTTAAAAAGGTCATTTTGGACCACTTCTGTATTTTTGAAAGAATTGTTTTAATTCTTTTTTCTTTCAAAATACATATATTAAAAATATAATGGTTCAACAATCAAATTCATAATTCCCCCCCCCCCCCTTGTCAATAGAAAAATTATTTTGTTACGTCAAGGCCCCCTCCCCTTGTCACTAAAAGAGTTATTTTTTTACGTCAAGGCCCCCCTTGTCAATAAAAAAATTATTTTTTTACGTCAAGGCCCCCCCTTGTCAATAAAAATATTATTTTTTTACGTCAAGGCCCCCCCCTTGTCAATAAAATTATTACTTTTTTACGTCAAGGCCCCCCCTTGTCAATAAAAATATTACTTTTTTACGTCAAGGCCCCCCTCTTGTCAATAAAAATATTTACGTCAAGGCCCCCCCCTTGTCAATAAAAATATTTACGTCAAGGCCCCCCCCTTGTCAATAAAAATATTTACGTCAAGGCCCCCCCCTTGTCAATAAAAATATTTACGTCAAGGCCCCCCCCTTGTCAATAAAAATATTTACGTCAAGGCCCCCCCCTTGTCAATAGAAATATTTACGTCAAGGCCCCCCCCTTGTCAATAAAAATATTTACGTCAAGGCCCCCCCCTTGTCAATAAAAATATTTACGTCAAGGCCCCCCCCTTGTCAATAGAAATATTTACGTCAAGGCCCCCCCCTTGTCAATAAAAATATTTACGTCAAGGCCCCCCCCCTTGTCCATAAAAATATTTACGTCAAGGCCCCCCCCTTGTCAATAAAAATATTTACGTCAAGGCCCCCCCCTTGTCAATAAAAATACTTACGTCAAGGCCCCCCCCTTGTCAATAAAAATATTTACGTCAAGGCCCCCCCCTTGTCAATAAAAATATTTACGTCAAGGCCCCCCCCTTGTCAATAAAAATATTTACGTCAAGGCTCCCCCCTTGTCAATAAAAATATTTACGTCAAGGCCCCCCCCTTGTCAAGGCCCCCCCCTTGTCAATAAAAATATTTACGTCAAGGCCCCCCTCTTGTCAATAAAAATATTTACGTCAAGGCCCCCCCCTTGTCAATAAAAATATTTACGTCAAGGCCCCCCCTTGTCAATAAAAATATTTACGTCAAGGCCCCCCCTTGTCAATAAAAATATTTACGTCAAGGCCCCCCCCTTGTCAATAAAAATATTTACGTCAAGGCCCCCCCTTGTCAATAGAAATATTTACGTCAAGGCCCCCCCCTCGTCAATAAAAATATTTACGTCAAGGCCCCCCCCTTGTCAATAAAAATATTTACGTCAAGGCCCCCCCCTTGTCAATAAAAATATTTACGTCAAGGCCCCCCCCTTGTCAATAAAAATATTTACGTCAAGGCCCCCCCCCCTTGTCAATAAAAATATTTACGTCAAGGCCCCCCCCTTGTCAATAAAAATACTTACGTCAAGGCCCTCCCCTTGTCAATAAAAATATTTACGTCAAGGCCCCCCCCTTGTCAATAAAAATACTTACGTCAAGGCCCCCCCCCCCTTGTCAATAAAAATATTTACGTCAAGGCCCCCCCTTGTCAATAAAAATATTTACGTCAAGGCCCCCCCTTGTCAATAAAAATATTTACTTTATTTTACACATTTTTGGCCGTAATAAGCGAGCAATTTTTACATTTTTCTATGGAAAATTGGTCGTTATATCAGAATTGTCGTAATAACCGAAGTCGTTGTAAGCGAATGATTCCTAATGATAAAATAGAACAAATCAAACTTTCTTTTAAATTTCGACGTTATAAACGAAATGTCGCTATATCCGAGGGCGTTATAAGTGAATTTCACTGTATATAGTTCAGGCGAATTTTAAATTCATCTCCCATATAGATGACTTCCACTCTGGCTTTGACAACGGCTTGGTCGCGTGCTAAAACTTTAATAAGTTGATAAAGACCCGTGTGGGCCTTACCAACCACAACTTTTAATCGCCGCACAGTGTTGCGGAGGTGGACAAACAGGGTTTTTTACAGTATTTTATTTAGTATTTTTGCTAATGGGATCTTGTTAGGAACATAACAAAGAATCAGGAACGAAAAAAAAATTAAAAAAATCGACCCACAAAATCCGAAGAAACTGTGACAAAGTTAACTTTTGAATTTTTTCCCATTATTGGACAAAACCTTAGTATAATTTAAAATTAAAGAAACTGAAAATGGATGAATTTATCTTTACTTTTAAACTTGCAAATATTATTTCTGTATCTATTATTAAAAACCAAGTGCAAAAACAAAACACAAAAAATTAATTTTTAGCGGTTTACAGACCAAATTTCGCAAAAGGGTAATTTTTTTTTAAATTTTACCTTCTCTTAAACTTTTAGGACCTGGGGACACCTGGGGACAACTTGAAATTAATAAATTTTTGTAGCTTGATACCTTTAAAAACAACCCTCAAAATTTCAGCTGCTCCTTTTTGCTCCTTTGTGCACAAGAGCGTTTTTAGTGAAGCTAGTCCATTAAAAATAAAAAAATTTAAATCAGTAAGATTTTTTATTTTTGTTTTATTTATATTTTGCTTAGCATTTGCACTTTTACAGAAAACAGGTTTATTTATTAAAATATGAAACAGTATTTATTAAAATATAAACAGGTATTTATTAAAAAATTTTGGGCCGAAACTAAGTAGTACTTGCGATAAGCATCACTAATAAAAGCCGAAACAGAAACAAAATATCTGTAATTATTATATTCAGGGAGGTATAAATTAAATACAACAGTTGCATTCAAATTGGTCATTATTCTAAAGTAATTGAATAAGTTATTATTCATTAGTATTTCAAGATGGCAAAATTTAATATTTCAAACAGTGACTTATGTAATATTCTATGGAATAATACAAGTTCTCCTGAATCCAATTTATCAGTTATAATGACCGAAATAGCTAAAAATAAGCCTGATTTCAACGAGGAGCAGCTACAACAGATTCATACAAAAATTAAAAATTCATTTTTGAGTCTATATTACAAAAAGTGGGCGAAATCACACAGAATTAAGACTCGTTTTAATACCTTGAATGCTGATTGGCTCTTACAGAGCTTGGAAGTAGTTTTGTATGAAAAAAAAGATGCAGCAACAACATCTAATCCAACCACATCCAATAAGAAGAAATTCGCAGAAAGTTCTGAGAAAACCAAAACTAGAAGAAGTGATGAACTTTTAAAGATATATGAGGTGGATCAAATTGAACATGCAGCAGCGCGGTCAATGAAAAAACGAAAACGAACCTCATCTGGAATGTCTCACGGATCGGATTACAGCAGCCTTGATGAAACTGATTTAGATATTAAAAAAGCTTTGGCTTTATTTATCGATTTGAAATTAACAGTGGAAAAATATGGAATTTTAAGAAAACATGTACAGCAGTTAAGCAATAAATTAGCCAACAAGTTATTTCCAGCATATAGAAATTTACTGCAAGAAAAACAGAGATGCTACCCTCAAAACATCACTATTTCAGAAAAAGGTGCTTGTGTGAAACTGCAGTCACTGTTGGATCATACGGCCACCAAAATTATTTCAACAGAATCATTAGATAAGCTTCAACAATACGAAGGAAAGCAGTTAATTTTACATAGCAAATGGGGAATGGATGGCTCTTCCGGACAAAGCCAATACAAACAAACATTTACAGATAATGGTACAGATGCTAGCTTGTTTATGATATTTATGGTTCCAATCAACATTTGCTCAGATACAAACAAATTGTGGCAAAATGCAAGACCATCATCAACTCGATATTGTAGACCAATAAAATTTGAGTTCAAATCTGAAAATTCGGAAGAAACAGTTTCAGAAGCAGATAGCATTACCAGCCAGATAAAGGACTTAGAAGTCAGATTGTCAACTTTACATTGTTGGATTCGATTTATGGAGTGTATTCTCCATATTGCATACAATCTTCCGTTAAAAAAAGCCGTGTAACTAAAGAAGATAAAGAAATTAAACAGAAGCGGAAACAGGAAATTCAACATAATTTAAAAAGAGAACTGCAAATAATCGTAGATGTTGTCAGACAAGGTTCCGGAACTTCCAACGATGGAAACACAGCAAGAAAATTTTTTAAATTCCCAGAAATAACGAGCATAGCAACGGGTATTGATGAAAGATTGATAAGAAGGTTTTCCAATATGCTGCAAGTGATGGCATGCGGAAGAGAAATTAATTGTGATCGTTTTGAAGAGTACACTAAAGAAACTGCCAAGCTTTATGATGAGCTTTATAATTGGTATTATATGCCAGCGAGTGTACATAAAGTTTTAACACATGGAGCTAGCGTAATACGTGCAGCAATGGTTCCGATTGGACAGCTTTCTGAGGAAGCTCTAGAAGCAGGAAATAAAGATTTTAAAAGAATCAGACAATTCAATACAAGGAAAACATCACGAATTGAAAATTGTACAGACATCATGCATCATTTACTTGTGTCCTCTGATCCAGAAATTACAAAATTAAGAATAATGCGACCCAAGAAGGATTCAGTACTATCACCAGAAGCTGCAAAATTATTAGAACACCAAGGTTTAGATTCCGAAGATGAAGATTCTGACTAAATATTTTTAATTATTTTTTTTTTTAAATGTGTTGTTAATAATCAAAATTAGTTCGAAAAAGAAAAGCTAAAAAAACTTAGATTTTTTTTAAGTACGTATGTACATTTAATGTTCTTAAAAAAAATCTTAGTTTTTTCAGTGTTTTTTTTTTTTTTTTTGATTTATTGTTTTGTTTGATAGACTTATGAGTAAACCAAAAATCTATTAATGAAGTTTTATTTTTTTAAGTTTTTATTTTTTTTGTTTTAGTTTGTTTTTCAGTGTTTCCTTTCTTTTTGTTTTGGTTTCTCTTAGGGATTTAGTGAAGTTGTCTGCCATATTTTTTATAGGTATTTTGTGATAAAATTAAAGCTTGCAAATAAAATTTCCTTATAAATTAAAAAAAAAATCCATATTTTCGGGGTTTTCACACATTTGTTGTTATTAACTTGTTATTTGTCGTCATGTCATATGGTTTGTTTTGTCCGATAAATTAAATAGGTAAATGAAAAAATCCAAAAAAAATGAAAAAAAAAAATTTTTTTCGTTTTTTGTTTTTTTTCCTCAGTTTTTTTCCGTGTATATTTTTTTTTTTGTTTTGATTCTCTTTGGGATTTAATAAGGCATCTATCATATTTTTTTCAAATTTTTCGCGATGAAATTGAAGGTTGTGCAACACTTTGTCCAAAAAAACACCGTTTTGCAACACTGTGCGCCGGTACCACGCCTCAACAGAATTTTGTGTTCTAGGCAGACTGTCTGTTGTTAAGTCATGCACCGACCAAAATTCTGGGGCATATTTCGGAGTCCCATTTTTTAGGGTGCCCTTCACTGCCCTCTTAAATAAGATTAGGTTTTAAATTGTGTTTACGGCGGAAAAATATACGTACCTGTAAAATAGTTTTTGTTTAACCAGTTGGATATTTTTTCCCATCATTATCTAAGTTTTATCGCAGTTACTGAAATTTACAAAAATGATTTGCACAGATTAACGGATACAAATATTCATATCAACGGGATAGATTTCGGAAATAAGATTTTCGCAAAAATTAACAAATAAAATTCTATTAATAATCATAAAACAATTAAACCAAATTTGTTTATGTAAATCTGGTTTCAAGATTCACTTTTTGTATATATTGTTTCACAATAAACACGACACACAAACACACACACACACATATGCACGCACATACGTATATTTTACATATCATGTGTGAATTGAATTCATTGAACTGCCAAAAAAAATCCGGAAATATTTGAAAAGTTGCGCGCGCAACTTTTCAAAGATTTCCGGATTTTTTCTGGCAGTTTCGAGATTTTAATTTTCGGGATTTCAAATTTCTTGATTTTTTTTTTCTGAATTTTATTTTTCTGAATTTTTTTGTTTCTTGATTTTTTTTTTCTGGATTTTTTTTTCGGGATTTTCAGTTTCTGTATTATTTTTTTCTAGATAAGGTAGCCAACCCTAACATTAACATTAACATTAACATTAACATTAACATTAACATTAACATTAACATTAACATTAACATTAACATTAACATTAACATTAACATTAACATTAACATTAACATTAACATTAACATTAACATTAACATTAACATTAACATTAACATTAACATTAACATTAACATTAACATTAACATTAACATTAACATTAACATTAACATTAACATTAACATTAACATTAACATTAACATTAACATTAACATTAACATTAACATTAACATTAACATTAACATTAACATTAACATTAACATTAACATTAACATTAACATTAACATTAACATTAACATTAACATTAACATTAACATTAACATTAACATTAACATTAACATTAACATTAACATTAACATTAACATTAACATTAACATTAACATTAACATTAACATTAACATTAACATTAACATTAACATTAACATTAACATTAACATTAACATTAACATTAACATTAACATTAACATTAACATTAACATTAACATTAACATTAACATTAACATTAACATTAACATTAACATTAACATTAACATTAACATTAACATTAACATTAACATTAACATTAACATTAACATTAACATTAACATTAACATTAACATTAACATTAACATTAACATTAACATTAACATTAACATTAACATTAACATTAACATTAACATTAACATTAACATTAACATTAACATTAACATTAACATTAACATTAACATTAACATTAACATTAACATTAACATTAACATTAACATTAACATTAACATTAACATTAACATTAACATTAACATTAACATTAACATTAACATTAACATTAACATTAACATTAACATTAACATTAACATTAACATTAACATTAACATTAACATTAACATTAACATTAACATTAACATTAACATTAACATTAACATTAACATTAACATTAACATTAACATTAACATTAACATTAACATTAACATTAACATTAACATTAACATTAACATTAACATTAACATTAACATTAACATTAACATTAACATTAACATTAACATTAACATTAACATTAACATTAACATTAACATTAACATTAACATTAACATTAACATTAACATTAACATTAACATTAACATTAACATTAACATTAACATTAACATTAACATTAACATTAACATTAACATTAACATTAACATCAACATCAACATCAACATCAACATCAACATTAACATTAACATTAACATCAACATCAACATCAACATCAACATCAACATCAACATCAACGTCAACATCAACATACAACATCCAATATTAGATTCTTATTTGAATTGCATAAGACTTGAATCAGATTGGTTCGTTTCTCATTTAAAACAAATACGAATCTTATATATGTATTCGAATTCATAACGTATTCACTAGTAGCTCCTGATTATTAGCAGTGATATTCCTTATCTCATAAACAAAATGTTTGTAAAGTTAATTCAAATCGATTAAATCGTGTGGATTTCTATAAAGATTATTAATACGTACATACTCACTTTTATGTAGATAGACAGTTAAATATAATAACTTTCCATTATGCACATGTTTTAGAATTAGTTTACTGAACATTGAGTAATTATTTAAATAAATTATTTTGAATGTGCTGCTGAGCCCGAAATGTTTAACGACGTAAAAATTTG
This sequence comes from Tipula helvola, assembly GCA_963556165.1. Classification (NCBI taxonomy): domain Eukaryota; kingdom Metazoa; phylum Arthropoda; class Insecta; order Diptera; family Tipulidae; genus Tipula; species Tipula helvola. The sequence goes on along the minus strand of OY744481.1, from coordinate 31,773,939 downwards.
TAAATTTTAATAAAACTTTACATTTTTAATTTTTATTGAATTTTGTGAAAGTTAACTGGAATAATTTAAAATTTTTAAATTCATTTCCCGTAGGTCTAAAATTTATCCGGAGCAATTACAATACATATATTCTAGAGATTAAAAATTGCTTCGAAAAATTTGTATTCTTTAAATTTTTAATTTTTTTAGTATATCCTTAGTAGTTGGGAGTTTTGACTGAATGTTTGACGGTAGTATTTTTAAACAATTTCCAATTAATACACCGCATAATATCTAAAAATTACATCAATAGTTTATTGGAATTGCTTGTTTACGTAACCAACTAAAAATTTCCACATGGCGCATATGACTAAAAAAAATCAATACGGAAGATAACATTAATGAAAATTATAACAACCGAAAGCAGTAACTTTCTTATCTGCATCCATGACAATTGTTTATATTTTTCTATCATCTCGACGTACGAATATGTATACATACATAATTGTATATGTTTTCAATTTTTTTCTGCACATATTTCCATTTGTCGAATTCCAAATTTTGAATTTTTATATTTTTCAACAAATAGATAGTAAATTTACAGTGTGACATTATAGATTTGTCAGTTAGTAAATTTGGTTTGCTGATTCATTAAACGCTTGAGCTTTCATATAACAACAACATATGACGAAGCCTTTGTTGTCTGCACGATTTTTTTTTTGCTTAACAAATTCTTTTCTTGATGGAAATATTTTCATTACTATATAAATAGTATGTACGAGTAGACTGAATTTATATGCTGTACATATACCAAAAGGAGTACCCAGTGGAATTTCAAAATATAAAAAAGCCTGGTAAAAAAATAAACGTTCATATTATTGAAACCACTTTTATTTTAAATAGAAACTTTATCTTATGCTTTATTTTAAATTGAAAAAAAAAAATCTTCATTATCTTATTCGTATACGTTCTATTTATTTTATTTTTCATATGACGATGGAGATGATACGCATGATGATGATTGAGACAAATAAAACAATGATTCTTGCTTTTCTGTGTACATTTGTATGAATACTGTATACATATATAGAAATGTTTTGCTTCCACACAAAAATGAGAGGAAAAACAATGGAAAAGGAATATAAAAGATGATAATAAAATAAAATGATAACAATATATTCTTATCATTGTATACAGAACGAAATAAAACGAAAAATTACATCTCTCTAAATAAATTGAAACCAAAATCTTTTCTGTTCAAGAAGCGCACAAAATAATAAGAATATGTACCGAATTTGGGTTTTGTATTTATTTTATTTATATATTATATGGAATTATTTTTCTTTGGTTTAATTAACAATAAAATTTCATAGTTCTGATTTTTTTTTATTAAAATTTACGGAAATTGGTTTAGATTTACTTGCGGAATATGTAGTTAAAGTGTACTTTTAAAAATAAAAGCTAATAATAAAATTGAACTCGCTAGCCATTTTGGTTGGTATATAGGGTTCCATTAAAAAAATTTTATTGGAAACTTAATTAACAAAAAAAAAAATTTAAATTTTGATATTTCAAAATTATATTTGTTAAATTATACAAGTGGAATAAAAATAATTTACGGAGGGAGAAATTATAATTAATTTGGCTAGAACCGATAAACCTAATATTTCAAAAAATAATTTAGTTATTACGAGTATTAATAGAAATTCAAGTACATATTAGGTATTAACGAATTAAATAATTTTTATTAAAAAAACTACAATATCAAATATCATCGATTTATGAAATTTATGAAAATACTCGAGCCCTGTTTAGTATAAATACTCCAGTTATTTATTGAATAATTGCATATTTCAATTACAGTAATCTGTTTTCAGTATTCTATTTAAAATAATATATAAAAATAGGGAAAATACTATGTTTCCCTATATTAAATACGAGTCCATGTTTATTTAATTAAACTAAATTTACAGTACTTGCAACTTATAAACTGTATTTCAAATAAAATTCAAATATATTTTTTGGAAAGTAATGTGTGCACCCAGCTCCAGTTTATTTGTATCTTCTATAGCCGCATCCGAAACCTGTGTTAACAATTTTTTGGTCGTAATGTTTGAAATTAAATCTTACATAAAAAATGACAAAAGCGAAATTAAAATTTTACCGTAATTTTTCACCCCGTTTAAGGTTATTATTAATTTTTTCAATAGCTCCTGTATTCAATTTTAAATTATTAAATATAAAATTACAGCTTAAAGTCTTCAGATGTAAAATTATTACAAATACGTTGTTTTACTTAGAGACTAATGAATAATTCATTTAGGGTTTTGTTTTCTTAAAAATAGTTTCGATAATAACAAGTAATAATCTTCAGTTACCGAACTATACTGAGAAAATATTTTCAGTTTCACCTTTATGTATTCTGAAAAGATTTCAACTATTATTTATAATTACATCGTATAATTAGTTTGCGGTGGTTTTAATCTTAATATTCAACAAGTTTATGTTTTGGTCCACAGCACGACTTATCTTTAATTTGTATTAAATTTTCATACGTGTCGAGTTAAATTTATATAAGGGGCAAACTTCGATTGTATCTCTAAACTATGACCTTCCAGTTTGTCCAACATAGATTGCTGAACAATCTGAGAAAGGCAATTTATGAATTCCAAAATAAAAGGATTGGCGGTTTTCTACGGAGGCGTAAGAATGGGATACTTACATTTCAAAACACAATTTTCGGATACTATTCAATAAATATTTAAAAGGTTTCAATTCGTAAATTATTATTTTATTCCTCAGGAAATTCCTCAGGTTTTTAAACTTTAATTTTTAGATCCAGAAAAAATGTGTAGCCCAATTTTTCTGAACAAACTGCGTTAGTTTCAGAAAATCCACTGTGCTTTCAGAGAAATAAGCTGAACATTAATTATATCCCTGCATATGCCAACAATTGTTATAGGGAACGGAAATGTTAGCAGCATTATCGAATCATGCCCTATGCCACCCTATGCCAAATATTGTGCTTTATTTACTGCAAAATCACAGTGCCCCTCTAAGATGTGTAAACTTCTGAAAATTACCAAATTATTGAGTTTTGATTTTACGCAATTATTCAGAAGTCCTTACCGAGGTTGAACAAAAATATTCAACCGTTATAATTTTAATCCGACGCTAACCATAAACGACAAAATCAATCCGCAAATACATATACTTCATAACACCATTTTTTGACAGATGAATAATCACCCTCCTCTAAGAAGAGGCATTATTTATAACCATATCCCGTATTACTAGCAAGACACTGAGGATACTGTTTTAGCGGTTGAATGCAACAAATATTGAAACAATTAATTAAAGCGGCTCTGATTCCTAAAATACATGTTTCTCGCCTAACTGCACTGAAAAAAAACGTCTTTCTTATTGAAAATTGGTACTCCGAAATTGGTGGTATAACACTTTCACTATCATATTAATGCATAGTTATCAAATTGAATAATAAATAACAAAATTAATATTCATGTAATCATATCGAATGATGCCCCTTTTATAACACTACAACTTTTCACGGTAAAGGTTGAAGTTATCATTTTGAAACTAATTATTCATTCATTTGAAAAATAAACATTCATTATGAAAATCAAGCTATCACTTCTTAAATGTCCAGTTAAAGATAATTTACACCGGTATTTAAGTCGTACATAATTCTGTAATTATATTGAAAGAAAAATACTTTCAATTTGAATGGAAAGTAAAAATGAGGGATTTATATTGAAAACAAGTTGTTGCAAATTAATAGAATCACTGTCAACAAAATGAATTTGGAGAGACTGTTCTTATTGAAAGCGCAACGTTTATTGTGAAACTAGGCAAAGTAATAAAATGGTATTCCATTCAATGTGAAAACATAACATTTTCAGGTTGAAACAAATACAATCATGTTGAATACAAAACAAATTAATTGAATGAATGTTTTCAAAATGAAAACAAAAATATAAAAAGAACCGTTATTTTTCCTTTGTTTATTTATATTTTACAACTTACTAAAATTTCAATTTAGATCAATTTTGCAAGCACGCAGTGAATTTGTAGTTTGTAAAAATTATTACAGTGTTTTAATTTACAAATATAAAAAGAAAATATTATAACATTTTATAATATAATAATTATAATTATTGTATGTAATATTGTTATGTGATATACGTAGATTGTGGGTGAGTGAAAATCACGTGATTTCCTAGCGTTTGGTTGCAAGGAAAAATTTAATAAATTTATTTTTTTAGTGCAATAGCTATTATCTGTATTACCATTGGAAAAATATAGTGGATTTTGGCTACATGAATTAAAAAAGGCTGAATTATAAAAGGTTGAATTAAAAATGGTGATTTTGTATGAATTTGTATGAACACCTATTACCTTTTTTAATTAATTTTTTTCTGAAATAAAAATGGTATTCCTTTTTCCTACCAAATTCGCTTTTTTATTTCATTAATGAATACGTTTTTTAATTCAGCCTTTTTTAATTCGGTACACCGTGGATTTTTATCATCTAGGTTTGCAAAACAAGGAAAAGGCCTTTAAGAGAGTATTCTTGGTTAGATATTGATTTCATTTTATATATTACATAACATTAGAATTTCAGAGAAATTATAATTAGATTAGATTTTATCCAAGAAACGCTATAATTATCCTTTCGCACATTTAAAATTTAACTTCATGGCACAGCTACAGAACAATACCAACTGATCCCAGCTTACATTGAAGATGAAGAAGCAGCAAACGTTATCATGGCTTAAAGTATTGCCGACTTATCAAATGTCGGTAATAGGAATAATTATGATTGCCAAAACGAAATACTTACCAATAATCGAGTAAGCCCACCCGCCACCTTTAACTGAAATTGCTGCGCAGGAAATTAAAAGTCTCCTTGACAATTGGGTATTCAAATCCCTTTACGAAATATTTATAGGTAACAAAAACTTTTCATTTGTTTAATTTTTTTACTAAATACATTTTTATTTGTTTTAATTTCAGATGAGTGAATTGTGAAATCGCTTCAAAATATATGACTATAGGCCATTTATTAAAGTTATCTTCACTATCGAAAATTGGCCTGGGTTATATTTATTATAAAATTTGAACATCGATTGAAATCTTGGCAGGCATCTTTAAAAATGTCAACAAATGTTGATCATGAAAAAAATGACTCACCAGTCATACTAGTGAAGAAACCACTGCACTGAAAGATCAACCAAATAATTTGAAATTAAATGAAATATTATCTAAAAATTCAAGAGAACGATCGATTATAAATCACTATGAAGTGAATAAAGAATTGAATGGTGGTTGTCGAGCTATACTTCTCGACGTAATTAATAGCTTTCTTATACAAAAACAAATTAAGATGACTACATCGTTAGCAAAATCATTATCTTCTCAGATAATAGATAATTTTCCAGCCAAAGAATTGGAAATGACTTTTAAAATTGACCTGTTTAATTTAAAGGAAATGTATTTTGTAAAGCAAGAAGGTAAACGAGCTCAAAAATATATGCAAAGTATTTTACTTCTCAGAGGACAATGAAAGACTGTGGGCTAATCGAAAAGAAATGTGTTGCTAGTAGTAGTCGAAAGAGTAAATACTTAAGAAACCGAGTGTATTTACAAACCGGTAATGTACACTGAATAATTTCAAAAGCTAAAAATTATTTAACTTCATCTCACTTTTCAGAATCGGAAATTAATATTGACCATAATCTAGAGTGCATTCTTAACGATAATTGCTCCTTTGGTGAACTGGAACATCATTGCTAGCTGAATTAATGAACAAAACACAGGCTGTACACACAATGTCCTGGAAAAGTGGCGCCATTATAAAAAATTCTTGGCTATTAATTTGTGACTACTTAATTTTACTAATTTTAACATAACTATTATATGTATACTTAAACTGCTGATTCTTATTGTTGACATAGGTAAACATTGACTTTGTGTTTGTTTATGGAGCAAAAGAATTTATTAAAAAATTTCAGAACACAAGCAGTAAATTAATTTCCATAATGGGCAGCAACATTAAGGGCGACAAGTCACCCAAAAGTTTACTGAATATTGTGCTAACTAACAATGGTTTATCGGAAGTAAGTTATCTACATGTTTTCTATCTAAAATAACTAACACTAATTAAATATTTTCTTTCATATATGCTAAAAATGTTTGTTTGTTATATCTACTTCATGTCGTTTTACCTCCAAAGAGGAGTATCAAGGAGGGAAGCCGCGGATGCTCCCAGTACTTCCAAGTAGACTTGTGTTAAATATTCTATAAAGGATTCGCAAAGTTTTTTTGATGTGAAAACATCTTTAGCGGGGGTAAGTCAAAAATTTCATGTAAAAAAAGGAACGGAAAATCCGGTACGACCGAAATTGCAAATTAAATACGAGAAAAATGAACATAAAATGCACCGAACTTGCATACGATATAATTCGAATTACAATTTCCGTCAGATTAAAATGAAAAGGCACAAAAAGTATGCATGTGTAGTGTAAGTGATTCAAAAAAAGCTGAAATGGAAGTACGTTAAACAAAGACAAATGCACCCATACTTTAAATATTAAATATCATACATCTTAGCGAGCTATGAAAATGGCACATATGTACATACGTTGATACATAATAAAATAATAATTTTGAAATTGTTTAATCGGTATGCTATGTTTAGTATTGCTCATGCTGTTGCTGAGTTTGGTTATGCGGGACATAAAGGAAACAAAAAGTATAAGAGTGGTAAACAGATTCGAACGCCATTTTCTAAAGATACGCGCAAGGAAGAAGCCGCAGGGAGATATGCTACCTTCTTTCCAGCTGCTATGATTTTACAGTCAAAATTGCGCTTTTATTCAAAATAGTGCTTTTTAGCTCAAACCGCCATATTTCATTTAGTTCAAATCAATCAAATCAGCGATGCTACTTTACTTTGTTCACCAGGGCCTCTATCATGTTTTTTTCGACCCGCTTCAACATTCTTATTATGAATTCCGCTATCGAAAAGGCTGCAAACACATTCATTTAACATAATAAACGCACTCATTTAATGACGTTTGCCAATGTACGCGGCATTATTTTGAGACAAGTTTTGATTTTAGTTAGATATGCAAAAACTTATCACAATCCTCAACAATAAAATAATCGGAAAATCGTCCGCCTTATTTTTGTTAGCAGAATTTTTTTCGCTATTGAATAGATGGCCAAAAAGTGTCTTATTTTGTGATTCCAAATTCAGGATATCGTAAAAAAATTCTTTCCCGGCGGAAATCATGATAGGACCCCTGGTTTGCCGTGACAATTCACAAAAGTTTAAATATGGAATCATCAACAATTGTCTTGTATGAGTAATAGTGAATTTTAAAGCGTTCAGGGCAGGTTTATACATGATTAACTTAACAGAACTGTACGTTGCTCTAGCTCACCAAGACATGCTATACTGAAATATAATCGGTTATAAATTTCAATTTTCAATTAAACAATTAGTGTCGGCCAGGTTCATCCTCCAAATCCAGAATAGAACAACTTATTGACTTTTTAACCCAAAATTGTATCGTAATTTTAATACTGAGCGAATAGTTCTCAGGCTTATCGAAGATACTTGAAATGATTCGGTATTTGCAGGTTTTCACATAATTCTTTTGCGAGTTGAGCGTGAACTCGCCCGTTGTTTTTTTTTTAATTGGCGACAAAGTAGCTGAAATTGGAGAAAAAATTCAGGCAAAAATTAAATTAAATTTACCAATTCAGCCGTTTATAATTGTACACGGAAATATTGAGACCTCAAACGATTATGTGGTTTATTTTATACTTGCTTTAAAATTTACATGCTTTTTAATTTGAAATATCCCCAACCATCTATTTTAGTATGGAATTTTATTCAAAATTTTTATTTTGATATTAAAACTGATTTCACAAAGGACATACGTCTATAAATTTATTAATTAAAAAATTAAGCGATTAGTCACTCGTGTACATTTAATTGAAGAAATAGTTTAACAATATGTATGTATACTTGTTTATAGTAATAATATTTATTTGTTATAATATTATTATTGTAGTTATTATGAATATTTTTTTTAAAACCCTTTTTGGGCAATTTATAAGATTAAAGCAGGCAGGTTTATCTTGATTTATACGGGGTTTCCATCGTCAGTAGTATAATAGCAAAATAGTATAATACTACACTGCGCCAATTAAAAAACGGAACAGAAATTTTCTTCGAAAAAATACCCAGATTTGAACGCTTGTATCTTGGTGAAATAACACCTTACAAAAAAAAAATTTATTTCTAGTTGAAGGTAATTTTGTTTTCTTTTCGATACTGGAAACCGTTTTATTTTATTTTGTTTTTTTATGACTTTTTTGAGTAAAACAAAAGGTGCCAAAAAAAAAAAAATTTGCTGCTGTTTGAAACTGTAAACGAACTTGCTTGATGTTTCATTCAAAAATCCAAACCGGTCATTTTATAGAGAATTTAGAATCCTTGCAAAATGATACTAGGAAAATTTCTGTGCGGCCACTCCTTGGCGAGTTATTGCAGTTTTAGAGAAAACGTATCAAAAATCGTAGAAGTAAATTTTTTTTATATGGTAAACTTAGCACTCTACGATAAAATGTTGTCACTTTAACACTAAAACTTTAACACACTAAAACTTCAATAACTCGACAAGGAGTGACCGCACAGAAATTTTCCTAGTATCATTTTGCAAGATTTTTAAATTCTCTATAAAATGGCCGGTTTGGATTTTTGAATGAAACATCGAGCAAGTTCGTTTACAGTTTCAAACAGCAGCAAATTTTTTTTTTTTTTGGGCACCTTTTGTTTTACTCAAAAAAGTCATAAAAAAACAAAATAAAATAAAACGGTTTCCAGTATCGAAAAGAAAACAAAATTTCCCTCAACTATAAATAAATTTTTTTTTTTGTAAGGTGTTATTTCACCAAGATACAAACGTTCAAATCAGTGTATTTTTTCGAAGAAAATTTCTGTTCCGTTTTTTAATTGGCGCAGTGTATTATATTATTATTCTTTATCGTGTTCCATCGTTTTGGTGTGAAGTTAAAATCGTTTAAAATTTGTTTGTGGGAACTTGGGTGCAATTCATTATTTTGATATCATAGCAAAAAATTATTAAAACCCATGTTTTATGCATATTTATAATTAATTGATGAAATTTTAAACACACACTACGACCGCAGCCTAAAAAAATTTAATTTGAAAAAGAATTCAAACAACTAGTATAATGAAATATTATAATAAACTATTTTACTATCAACTTCGAGTTTCCATCATCATAGTATAATAATATGTAGTATAATACTATTTATGATATTATACTATGATGATGGAAACCCGGTAATAGTGAAATAATGTTGAAACAATCCAAATGTGAATTTTTCTTGTACATTCTTAATAAATTAGCTTTGTATTTTTATTTTAAATAAACATTGAAATTATAAAATATTCACCATTTTTTATTTATTTCATACTCAACTTAATTATATAAATTACATATAATATAATATGCATTTTGATTACGGTTCCTTTTCAGTATGATATCTAAGTGTCGTTTTTCTGATAAACATGTGCATCATTATACTACTATTGGCAGTTATTATGAAAATGCTTCTCTCATATTGAAAAACGGTACGATTGTATTTCGCTTTCGTATTAAATGATTAGTATTCATTATGATAAACTTATGATAGCTTTCGTAATCAAAAGGACAATTCATGTTTTCAATGAAAATATTCTTGCCTTTCATTTTAATCTCCTATGTGTTCATTGTGATCAGCTATTTTTCAAATGAACAGAAGTATTTCATTGAGAATACAACTTTCACAAAATATGCCATGGGAAATTTTACGAAAAAGCGATTATTACAGCAATAGTATTTAGATTGCCATGCAAAATACAAACAACAACACGTTATTATAGCGGTAGTTTTACAATTTTCACCATGGCAACGCGATAGTTTTACAATTTTCACCATAGCAATGCGATAGTTTTACAATTTTCACCATAGCAACAAGAAAATCCTAAACAATTATCTCTAATTTGTAATTGTATTTCAATTTTTCTTATTATGATTGAATTTTTTATATACACATCAAAGGAAAAGCCGTGCAAACAAAAGCTTGTCAAATAATTTGCATACAACATGATACAAATGGATGAATTGTGATTCAATCGCTGACGGGAAAGTTGTATTTTCTTACTAAATACAACACGTGCTGCAATTAATGATCTATAATTGTTTACTCGTTAAAACCGACGCAGATAATTCAACTCGTGCTGCGCACTCGTTGAATTTTCAGCGCGGTTTTAACTCGTAAAAAATTATCGATAATAATTGAGCACTAGTTGTATTACGAATGATAGTATTTCTTGTTCTATTAATTACATTTGTTTTCGGCTGTATATTAAATACAAATTTAGTAAATAAATCGTAAATTTATCATTATGACTACAATTTTTTTTTTCAGTGTGGACCAGCTGAAAGTTATCTTGGATTGAACCTATCTCAGGTGTTCACCATCATTCAAAGCCTTCCGATTTTTCCTTATAATCGTTTGATAAGGCAATATGAAACTTATTTGATAAGAAAATATACTGGTCCGGCGATTTTTGGGAAGGCAGAACCCTACTGCCATTCCAGTAAGGATACTAGTTTAGTCCAGTGAACTACCAAAAACTATATTTTAGAGCGGATATCGCGAAATAAGGGGAATAATTGAATAGAAACCGTTATTCAGCGAAATTTAGATGATTTTGTATGATTACTTGTGGTAGATTGGCGCATTCAATTTTGAAGCGAATTTATAAAATCTGCAAAATTTACAATATTTACAGAGTTTATATAATTTTGAGAATTTATGTAGAGGATAGATAGGAGTTTCGGGAATTTATTTGAATATTCCTTTATGGGACTTATGGAATTTAGCGATTCACGAATATTTTTGTATTCGCTTTTAAGGGTAAATAAAATATACCTATCTAAATTCAATCGATGGGATTAATAAAGTTTGGAGAATTCACAAAATTCCCAAAATTTAAAATTAAAGATCTAAGTATAGAATGTACAAAAATATTTGACTTTGTTTAAATTATCAAAATTTAATGAAATTACAAAATTTACAGATTTCAAAGAATTTATAGAATTTGGTAATTTCAAGTAAACAATGGTTTCAATTTGAATTTATATATATTTTCAGAAATTGTTTTATTCTGATTAATGCTTATGAGAGCGTAATGAATAAGAATAGGCGGGGCCTTGCTTATACCTTCTGGGCAGCTTGAACCGAACTGGAGGTTAGCCTGCCCTTTCTACATAAAAAATATTTCATTAGCTGTAACAACGTTACACGGGTTCCATTGTTGTAATTGCTCCATCCGTGAACGAATCATCATTCCATACAATCTCCGATCACATCAATAAAGAATATATAGGTAGATTTAGATAATTTAATTCAATGTAAGAAATATACACTTGTAAGAGACTTCTTTGTGAGGTTTCCTGGTTATGTGTACCTCTACAGGCCAATCAAAAAAATAATACAATGCATCACTGTCACTTATTTCCCTATTACTAAACAACAACTAACAAATTGTTTTAATTTACACTCATATAATCACAATCAAACAAGAGGTTATGTTAACCTTTCCTAGGGTACCCTGGGGTTTCGTATTAATTTAACAATATTTTCACCAAAGAATTTCTTTTTATTTGACTACTCGATTACTAGATATATGATCACGTCGACAATCAAAACTAAACTAATTAAATGTTGCTTTAGATGCAAGAAAACAAATAATTGGATAAAATTTATTCGGTCGATTACGGGTCAGTTTCAATACCATTACGACTAATAGATGTATCAATTAATTAAAGTGTGAATTTTACTCAAGCTTATGACGAACATCATCAACACGCTCAAACGAACAGTACATACACCAAAAAACGGTATTATAGGATCAAAAAGCATGCTAATAAAATAGAATTTACAAAATATATGTATGTAGAAATAGTTTTAAATAAGCAAATTGGGTGCACTTACTGAATTTATATGCGATTTGTAGTAGGTATACGAAATTGATAAAATTTTTGAGCTTTGTATAATTTCCAAAATTCAAAGTTCAGGAATCTACAGATTTTTTTTTTCCTAATTTAGTGAACTCTGAGGAAAAATTGATTCCAGTTAGATTTTTTTAAGTACTTTTTTAAAACAAAATTCGTAATAAAACTTGTAAAATGTAAGATGGTAGATCCTAAAATTTAAATAGTTTCAAACTATGTACAGGATTTGAGGTAACACTTATGGAATTTATACAATAGAATTTATGGCATCCCCAGAATAGATAGTATTATTCAAATTAGCAAAATTTATAAAATTCAGGAAATTTTTAGATTTCCCAGAATTTAAAGCTAAAGAATCTACGAAACTGACAGGTACACACATTTCTAAATTTTTTAAAAACACTTGTTAAATATTTCGCAAAATTACAAAAGGTTTAAAAAATCACTCGATCAATTTTGGCTTGTTAGGCATCATCAGGAGTATCTACGAAACTGACAGAATTAAGTCAATTAGTTTAATTTTACAAATATTAAAGAAATTACAAAGCTAGTTAAAACATTTCGAAATGAAACTTAAGGAATCTAGAAAGTATTCAGAATTTACATATTTACAATAGAATTACATAATTACAGAAATATTTTTTCTGTTTATTAACTTCTGCCCCCACATTTTTAATCATTTGCAACCCTTATTATTTTACGTATGCAGTAAAGTAAATAAGAACATTATTATTTAATGTTAAATTCATTAAATTCATGAAAATATATGGAAAACTAGTATCGTACTTAATTGAGGTTATTTGTGCTGTACAAACCACTTTGTAACGCAATGAATTATTTTTTTAAACGTTCATGCTTAATGCAGGTATCGAGCAGACTAATTTTTTTTGTTACACCAACTCGTTTACTCGCTTCATTTTTTATAAATCGTGACCAATAACTTTATATTGATTAATTTGAATCATTTGAAACAGCACACTATTAAGCTCGTTATGCTGTTCTAGCCAACTAAATGTTTAACCTGCGGTTTATATGATTCACCAAAGATCACATATATTTTTAGGTTTATATTTTGTGATTTTTTACCATTTTTTTATTTAAGATAGCCACCAAAATTATATGGAAAATTTATCTTACCAAACAAACAGCGCACTAAGCTTTACTCTTAATACTTGTTAGTTTGTTTAAATGGAAAACGGTTTAAAACTGAGATAATATCTAATCATCATGGATTTTCACCGACGCTACCTATATTTTTCGAATTGAACCAAGTTTTATTTCTCGTTCTTTCAAAGATAACAAACATATTTATTTATAGGTTTTGCACTCCAAATTCAACCTTTTACAAAACATATTCATCCTGTTCGCCTTAATCCAAATCAAATTCACCGTAATCCAAAGCTTATTCTTCGTTTTCCAAATCAGATTCAAACTGCCAAATTTAAATTCAACATTTATGGAAATATCACATTGAAATTAAAAACCTCGCATTGAATTCTTTTAACTCACTAATAATTCGTATTTAAAATTTTTGAGTTTCTTTGTGACAAATATTTTTGAGATTATTTCGAAATTGTTGAAAATTTTTAAACTATTAGAAGTTTTTGAATTGATCGATTCAATGATGTACCAGAAAAAAATTGTTTGTACCGATAGACGGTGTGGAGGAACTAAACTTGCCTGGAACTCCGTTTTTTTCTTATCCTGCGATTGCATGTAAGAGCCCATCGCAGTTTCTCGTGAAATGAGTAGCGGTTGGTTTCTAAATTTTTCCATTTATATCAAAGAACCATATGTACATATATGTTACTAAAATCTAAAATTCTAAATAATACTCTATATTTTTGTATTTCTAAATTATTTAAATTTCCATATTCCTAATATTTGCAAATAACTATGGAATTTGTTAATTTTCAAAATTTCGAAAATCTTAAACTTGTATTGTATGTAGTATTAAATGTCTAAATTAATTAATTCCTATTACAAATTTTAAATTTCAAAAATGTTGTAAACACTCTCTAAATATAAGGATTCTTAAATTTGACGAATTTCTAAGTTTATACCAACTTTAAAGCTTAAGATCTTTAAACTCCTCCCCGTTGGAATTATATTTAGGAAAGTCACTAATTGATTCTTAAAGTTTGTTCGGACATTCATATTAAAACTAATTTAGAGCACCAATATAGGACCAAAACTTTAGATGTAAAATGGTGCTCGCAACTTATAATAACAATTTGCAGTTGAGAAATTAAAACAAAATTCATTTTGTGAGACAATTAGTTGTCTCTTAGTGAATCAAAATGTTTAAACTAAAAATAGACATTTTCAAATAGGTATTTATTGAGAAAAAATGACATATATAAATGATTATTGATTAAGGACGGGTTAAAGTATAAAATTTCCAAAATTGAAATTTTTCGAAATTAAAAAACGACGATTGCCTAGTCAAAGCCTTCAATCAAAAAATTTTCACCTTCAAATAATCAGAATGCTCCTGCAATTCCGTACCCAGATTACGTTATTAACATTTCAGCTGAAAATAAAAAATTAGTTGATATGAAACAGCATACATATGATTGCAATAAAAACTTTTATAAAGAATCCAATGTGGAAAACTTTGTTCAATTATTCGTGGAAAATATCGGAAAATCAGAAGAATCCAAATAAATCGAATAAAATCAGGCTCTAAAGTGTATACCTATCTGGAAAAAATTGTTTTTATATCATTTGTCAATAGCTGTCGCTGAAAAAATATCAATTCAGTTTCCCGTAGGAAAGCTAGGAAAATTGCATTTTCCAAAAATCATTAAAAACTTTGTATAAAATCAGCTTTTAGAGTATTTTGTCTAGAGATGAATTGCATTTATATGACTTTATTAATGGTTATCACAGGAAAAATATTTAGTTCAAGTTTCTCGTGGGAAATTTAGGAAAATTCGGTTTTCTACAAATCATTAGAAACATCGTTAAAGACAATGCACCTCCAGACATAACATACTAGAAGCTGATTTTATAAATCTTTCTAATAATTTTTGGAAAATCGAATTTTCTCAGATTTCTCACTTGAATTTCTGCAATTTGTTCCTCTAATAGCCATTGATAAGTCACATCAATGCAATCCATCTCCAGATATAACACTCAAGAGGCTGATTTAACACATTATTTTTTTTAACTTTTGGCCGTAAACTCTATCAAATTTTTCCAAATTTCCCACGGGAAACTTGAACTGAATTTAATTTTTTTCCTGCAACAGCTAATTCATCTCCAAATATAACAATCTAGAAGTTCCTTAAGGTACTATTTAATTTTCGCGTGAAAATCCGTGTTTTTGGTTTTCTACTTACGATATAATATAAGCAGCTATTTTCTATTTGTATAGGCCTTATAGAATGAGCTAAATTATCCATTGAAGACTAATGTTTTTGGATGGAGAGATTGAATATTTAAAAATTACAAAGGGAATTGGACTGCTTTTAAAATTTCATCAATCTCGAAGTATTTATAGTCATGCAAAATGCCTTGATTACCTTTCAAACTAGAAAGGTTTCGAATTATGTACGTTGTTCCAATATATTTCGATTGCTATACTGCAAGATTATTTAGAATAGTAGGCACCAGTTTTGGTGTCACAAGTTTTAATCTTGCTTGGTAATGTGAATTTTCCAAACCTCCTTCTTAGCGGTTAATTACCTTCAGCTAGAGACAAAAATTCACAAAATTGTTCCTTGTTATAAAAAGATTGTTTGCTTTGAAAAGAAATGCTTTTTAAACTTACATATTGGATTAAAAAAATTATTAATCTCGACGTTAACATTATTGTTAAAATCAATTAAATTTTTACTAACATCGACATTTCCATTTAAAATAATTTTATTACAAACTTAATTTAATCATAAAGTTTAGTTTTATATGATTTGCATAAAATATAAAAGTTTTGTTTTTTAACATAATAATAATAATAACATTAATCTAGTAGAGTATGATAAAACAAAAAAAAAAATATGTTCTACTATGCAGAAAAATTACATTATGTATATTTAAAACAAATATTATGACTGTATGTGTATTAAGATAAGACGTATAACTATCATTATAATCCTTAATCAATATTTATACATCTCTTGAATAATAAAATAAAATTTTATTTTTATATTCTTAAAAATATATTTGCAAAATACATTATAATTTCTATATTCTGATATGCTTTTATCGTTATAGATTTTGTACACTTTAACTTTTATGCTATAATTTTATTTTTGTAGGGGCGGAAGCATAAAAGCTCAAAAGTTCAAATACTAATTTCTGTTCTGAGATTATTTTTTTATTTTTTTTTATTATTATTTTGATTTTCATAAAACTCAATCAATTTTCCGGAATGATAAAGTTACACATTTTCATTTTTTTTTTTTTTGTGTATACTCCATATAACTAATATAAAGATGATTTTTCAAATACGAAATTTTTTTTGTTCCTCCACAATATTTTTATCATGCAACTGAAAATTGTATTCAAGTTTTTTGTTCGAAAATTTACGAATTTTTCGTTTTAGAGTTAAATTGTTAAACTTTTTTGTTCGAGCTTAATAATAAAATTGATAAAATTCGAGAAGAACAAAACAAAAAAATTGTATATAACTTTGTTTTCAGAAGAACTCTAGATATGTGTTTTTCAGTTTTATTTTTTGTTGCTTATAAAAAAAAAATTTCCAATGCTGCTATATATGGGTATACACAGTTGATTGAAAGTTTTATTAATATAAGCTTAAAAACATGTTGTGTGTAGAAAAAGCGGTAGTATGAGATTTGATTTAACGTAATTTGAGGGTTGTAATCGTTTTTTTTTCTTCTGTTTTGAACGTAGTTAAAGGAAGTTACAAATTTTTTTTTCATTTTATTTTATATTGACTTGAAAGCTCATAAATAAAAGTTAAATATCTCATAAAATAATAGTACGATATAGAATTATGAGAGATAACAGCAACATAAATATTTTTATGTATGTACATACATATATAGAGATTACATCTGCCGTGAACTCATTGATTTGATATTTATGTTTTCCTGGTGATATACTATAAATCAAAATCGATCTGCAAATAAATGGTGAAAATATTCATTAAAATGTTTATTACGGTGGTGATATATATTTTATGTGTGTTGCAATAAAATATATTTCAAAGATTTTTGTTAAGTTATTTTATTGGGTTCCACCTTCCTTGAGTTAGGCACACCATGATGTTTAAATTATTACATGCCCAGCGAATGACAGGCCTATCAACTAACACCACTTTGAAATACAAAATTTGTAAAATTTATAAATTGGTGAAATGAGAATCATAAAACACCAATTTCAGTCATTTATAACCAACTTATGCTTTACCGCTTTACCGTTATAGTTGCTAACTATATGTTTTACTGTCATAAAGGAAGTGTGCGTGGTTTTTGATTTGTTGTTGCCTATCAGGTTTTACACCGTGTGAAGTATTCACAAAAAAATTATAATTAAAAACAAACAATGATAAAGTATAATGATAAAGTACAAAAATATTCCTAGATTAATTTATCAACGATACACTGCCAGAAATTTGCCTTTTAGCTATCAAATCGAAATATAATATATGTTTTATTTTTGCATTAAATATACTATCAAAAGATTGGTTTCACACCCGATAGCAAAATATTATTATAATATATTATTATAATATTTTATATTATTATAATATTATTATTATAATATTTTGCTATTAACTATCTACGGTGTGAAATCGGTATTAATTTAAATTAATGTCATCGCTGCTGCAATGTCATTTAAATATTTTGACATATTCATAGGTGAAGCCACACTGGAGAAACGTTTGCGAAACTCTAAATTAACATTGGGGACATTCTTTATAAATTTAAAATCAATTTCAAATTCAAATTTAATTTCAATTTCAATTTCAGTTTCAAATTTAATATTTCATTTTCAATTTCAATATCAATATTTCTATTTCTAATTAAATATTTCAATTTTAATTTCAAATTCAATATTTCAATTTCAATTTCCAATTCAATATTTAAATTTAAATTTCATTTCAATATTTCAATTTCAATTTCAATTGCAATATTTCAATTTCAATTTAAAATTTCGTTTCAATTTCAGTTTTAATTTCAATTTTAATTTCAGTTTCAAATTCAATATTTCAATTTCAATTTCAAATTCAATATTTCAATTTCAATTTCAGTTTCAGTTGCAATTTCAATTTCAATTACAGTTTCAAATTTAATTTCAATTTCAAATTCAATTTCAATTTCAATTTGAATATTTCAATTTCAATTTCCAATTCAATATTTCAATTTAAATATAAATTTCATTTCCATTTCCATTTCCAATTCAATATTTCAATTTCAATTTAAAATTCAATTTCAATTTCAGTTTTAATTTCAATTTTAATTTCAGTTTCAGTTTCAATTTCAATTTCAATTGCAATATTTCAATTTAAATTTAAAATTTCGTTTCAATTTCAGTTTTAATTTCAATTTTAATTTCAGTTTCAAATTCAATATTTCAATTTCAATTTCAAATTCAATATTTCAATTTCAATTTCAGTTTCAGATTTCAGTTTCAATTTCAATTTCAATTTCAATTTCAAATTCAGTTTCACTTTCAATTTCAGTTTCAAATTTAATATTTCATTTTCAATTTCAATATCAATATTTCTATTTCTAATTAAATATTTCAATTTTAATTTAAAATTTCGTTTCAATTTCAGTTTTAATTTCAATTTCAATTACAGTTTCAAATTTAATTTCAATTTCAAATTTAATTTCAATTTCAATTTGAATATTTCAATTTCAATTTCAAATTCAATATTTCAATTTAAATGTAAATTTCATTTCCATTTCCATTTCCAATTCAATATTTCAATTTCAATTTAAAATTCAGTTTCAATTTCAGTTTTAATTTCAATTTTAATTTCAGTTTCAATTTCAGTTTTATTTTCAATTTTAATTTCAGTTTCAAATTCAATATTCCAATTTCAATTTCAGTTTCAGTTGCAATTTTAGTTTCGATTTCACTTTCAATTTCAATTTCAATTTCAATTTCAATTTCAATTTCAATTTCAATTTCAATTTCAATTTCAATTTCAATTTCAATTTCAATTTCAATTTCAATTTCAATTTCAATTTCAATTTCAATTTCAATTTCAATTTCAATTTCAATTTCAATTTCAATTTCAATTTCAATTTCAATTTCAATTTCAATTTCAATTTCAATTTCAATTTCAATTTCAATTTCAATTTCAATTTCAATTTCAATTTCAATTTCAATTTCAATTTCAATTTCAATTTCAATTTCAATTTCAATTTCAATTTCAATTTCAATTTCAATTTCAATTTCAATTTCAATTTCAATTTCAATTTCAATTTCAATTTCAATTTCAATTTCAATTTCAATTTCAATTTCAATTTCAATTTCAATTTCAATTTCAATTTCAATTTCAATTTCAATTTCAATTTCAATTTCAATTTCAATTTCAATTTCAATTTCAATTTCAATTTCAATTTCAATTTCAATTTCAATTTCAATTTCTATTTCAATTTCAATTTCCAATTCAATATTTCAATTTAAATGAAAATTTCATTTCCATTCAATATTTCAATTTCAATTTAAAATTCAGTTTCAATTTCAGTTTTAATTTCAATTTTATTTTCAGTTTCCAATTCAATATTTCAATTTCAATTTCAAATTCAATATTTCAATTTCAATTTCAGTTTCAGATTTCAGTTTCAATTTCAATTTCAAATTCAGTTTCACTTTCAATTTCAGTTTCAAATTTAATATTTCATTTTCAATTTCAATATCAATATTTCTATTTCTAATTAAATATTTCAATTTTAATTTCAAATTCAATATTTCAATTTCAATTTCCAATTCAATATTTAAATTTAAATTTCATTTCAATATTTCAATTTCAATTTCAATTGCAATATTTCAATTTTAATTTAAAATTTCGTTTCAATTTCAGTTTTAATTTCAATTTTAATTTCAGTTTCAAATTCAATATTTCAATTTCAATTTCAAATTCAATATTTCAATTTCAATTTCAGTTTCAGTTGCAATTTCAATTTCAATTACAGTTTCAAATTTAATTTCAATTTCAAATTCAATTTCAATTTCAATTTCAATTTCAATTTCAATTTCAATTTCAATTTCAATTTCAATTTCAATTTCAATTTCAATTTCAATTTCAATTTCAATTTCAATTTCAATTTCAATTTCAATTTCAATTTCAATTTCAATTTCAATTTCAATTTCAATTTCAATTTCAATTTCAATTTCAATTTCAATTTCAATTTCAATTTCAATTTCAATTTCAATTTCAATTTCAATTTCAATTTCAATTTCAATTTCAATTTCAATTTCAATTTCAATTTCAATTTCAATTTCAATTTCAATTTCAATTTCAATTTCAATTTCAATTTCAATTTCAATTTCAATTTCAATTTCAATTTCAATTTCAATTTCAATTTCAATTTCAATTTCAATTTCAATTTCAATTTCAATTTCAATTTCAATTTCAATTTCAATTTCAATTTCAATTTCAATTTCAATTTCAATTTCAATTTCAATTTCAATTTCAATTTCAATTTCAATTTCAATTTCAATTTCAATTTCAATTTCAATTTCAATTTCAATTTCAATTTCAATTTCAATTTCAATTTCAATTTCAATTTCAATTTCTATTTCAATTTCAATTTCCAATTCAATATTTCAATTTAAATGAAAATTTCATTTCCATTCAATATTTCAATTTCAATTTAAAATTCAGTTTCAATTTCAGTTTTAATTTCAATTTTATTTTCAGTTTCCAATTCAATATTTCAATTTCAATTTCAAATTCAATATTTCAATTTCAATTTCAGTTTCAGATTTCAGTTTCAATTTCAATTTCAAATTCAGTTTCACTTTCAATTTCAGTTTCAAATTTAATATTTCATTTTCAATTTCAATATCAATATTTCTATTTCTAATTAAATATTTCAATTTCAATTTCAAATTCAATATTTCCATTTAAATGTAAATTACATTTAAATTAGCACTTCCATTTTTATTTCACTTTCAATTTCAATTTCAATTTCAATTTCAATTTCAATTTCAATTTCAATTTCAATATTTCAATTTCAATTTCCAATTCAACATTTCAATTTCAATTTAAAATTCAGTTTCAATTTCAGTTTTAATTTCAATTTTAATTTCAGTTTCAAATTCAGTAGTTCAATTTCAATTTCAAAGTCAATATTTCAATTTCAATTTCAATTTCAATATTTCAATTTCTACTTAACCATTTCAATTTCAATTTCAAATTCATAGTTTAATTTCATTTCCAATGTTGATTCTATCCTCCCGAAATTTCATTATTCAACCCCAAAATTTGATGCATTTTTTTAAAAATCGCACGTAAAATGCACTATTTGAGTTGAAAGTAAACAAGTGTGTCTCATTAACTACTAAATATATTAACACAAAATTTGACGCATATGTCTGTTAGGGTACTACCAAATTCCCCCCCCCCCCCCTCCCCCCGCCAAACCAAAAAAAAAACTACTCATTGGGATAAGCATTACCACTTTTTAATCACAGTAGGAGAATAAAAACAAACGATTGTAAAGTTTTAGAGGCCAATGTCAATATTGTACACCCAATTAACTTAACTAATCTGCAAGATTCCTGCTAGCAGTGTGTGTTGTATTCGATTAGCGAGACTTTAGAGAGAGTTATATCACTATAGATAAATAATGAAATATTTTTTAAAATAAATAAAATTTCAGGGAATTTTTTGATCAAATCTCTGAATTTCAAATAACACAATCGATTTAAAAAAAAGAGTAAGACCGATTAATAGCTCTTTCTAGAATCTATGGGTGGTGGAGCATGGCCGTTCTTAGTCCAATGAGTGATTTGTCTGGTTAATTCCGATAACGAATAAGACTCAAATTTCTTAACAAGATGCCGGCAGGGTTGTGTTCTAGAAACTTTGCAGATGTAGATATTTTTGCCTCTATTATACTATACTTCTAACGGGATGTGTTTTTAATACGTAAAAGCTGTGGTGGTTTGCCCTAATAAGACACTTGTTTCTCAAATAGACAAAATGCGTCTAGCAATATGAGGTACTCTTAGATGTCCTGAGTTCTATGCGTGCTACAATATAACTTAGAAGATAAGCTAAATAGACGGCAAAATACAATACTATCAATTTTTAGTGCAATCGACCAATAAACAAAGATTTTAAAGTCATCTAAATTTTTCCCTGAGCTTACTTACCTAATCAAAAAAAAATTATAAGTTAGCGAGTTAAACTAAACTGTTTTTACCGTGGTAATGATCATAGAAACGCATGACAAAAGTTGTTTTACAATACTTAGCCTCCAACGCTTATTATAACAAAATTTTATTTTCAAAAAAAAGATTTTTTGCCTTAACGTTATATAACTTTTTTTATATGTGCGGTATCAGTTCCATATCCAATGTCTTTCTTTATACCAAATTAGAAGTAAATCGATACATAAATGAAGATTTTAACTTTTTTTTTAAATATAAATTTTAAGTGATATAGTATACACTTCACTTTTAGTTGCGACTCAATTTCGCTCCCCTATATTTGAAAATCGATTCTTAAGGAGTAAACTCAAAAAAAAGATTTACTGTTAAAAATATGTTAACATCATCAAGTACCTGGGATGGCCTCAGCCATAATGCTAGACTTACATTTCGAAAAAGTAAAATAAGTATTTGTTAAAATTAGAGCAAAATAAGTCGAACGAATCAAAAGATTCAACAGTGAGATGAATTTGGTTTAAAACAAAATCACAAGTACCTGCATTATTGTTCAGTTGACTTACCAACCATTTTAAATTTGGTGTCAACTCACTATTTCCTTCCATAATAAAAATTTACAAAATTAAATTAAACTAATTTACTCTTTATTTGTCCAGCCTTTCAACATTGGGAAAAATTATATTCCAATTTAAATGTTTTATTGTTTTTTCCGCGTATTGTATTTCAAATACTCACCTAGAGAACTACATCGAGACCAATTAAAATACAATTAAGTTTATATTTTATTATTTAAGAGTATGCCGTAGTTTAATCAATATATGCTCCTGAAGCCCTCCAATTATAAAAAAAAATTGTATTTGCGCTGAACTAATAAAAAAAAAGTTAAAATAATGAAATCGAATTCAAATCAAATCACAAATAAATGAAGAAATAAAACCACACATTTTCTTTATCAAAAAAAAAATTACGAATAAATTACATTTTAACATAAAAATAAAACATTTTGACTACCAAAAAAAAATGATCAATTTTTTTTTTTATTTAAATAATATATGGAATACAGAAACTTGACAAGCTTTTCTACTTTGACGTGAAACGACGAAAAAAAATTACTTTGAAAATTAAATGGAAATATTGGATGATGGTGACGGCACAAAAAAAATAAAATTTTAAATTAAAAATTTTGTTCACGTAAAATAACACCTTTTATGATGTGTCTTTTCATTTTACTTCTGTACATTCTCCCGTCTCATAATATACCATGTAGCGGGTGTTTAGTAATAAATGTTATTATGACTAAGGTTAGATATGAGTAAATATCAGCAAACCGCACATCTTTATTCCACCCTCCTTTAAAATAATGTCGTTTCGCATATTACAACTTTTTTTTCTAATTTCGAGCTTTCATTTCTTATATTTGAACTTTTTTTTTGTGTCGCTGAAAAAAAAAAATCGAATTTTGTGTATGAGTTTTATGCGGTGTAATACCAAACATCGATAGAGTAGAATGTCGTCGAATGTTATATTCTTTGTACGAATATGGAAGTTATACATTAACAATAGACGGTATATTTGTACGAGTATATGTAAATACAAATTTCCCTAGAAATAATATTATGTTTTGGTTAATATTGTACAAGGTGAAAGCATGTATATGTTCATCGTTTTAATGAGCCACACGGGCAAGTGTATTTTTATAAGAGTTTATACAAGTAACTTTTAACATGTTTTCAGAAATTAAATGAAATATTTCAATTAATTCCATGACTTAAGAGCAATATTGATATTGGTATGTATGTGGAATCTGTCTTCTATTCAGGCTTAATTAAAACAATCAAATTATTTATTTTTACAGTATTACTATATTTATTTCTCTAGTTTTTTAAATAACTGATAAATCTCACATTATCTAAAGGAATCACTCCATCAGCAACTGATAGCAAAACGCTGTAGGGAGCTGCTGCCATCTATCAAATTAGTTTTTCAACTGTGTTTTGATTTGATAATATCGAAAAGCTAGTTCAAAAATTACTTCAAAAATTTTCAAAATATAAACTCCTTACTTTTCTCGATGTATACGTAAAGTATAATAACGCCACATTTTTTACCAAATCTTACCTATATGCATTTCAATTGAATTTTATTATGATTTATTCAAAAAATGCACGGATATATGGATAATAAATTTACATAATAACAAACGATTCGACAGACATTAGTCCCATCGATCGCGTTCATTCAATGTTAACAGTGTTAACTCGAATCATTTATTCTCAGAATAAAAATACTTCAATTCAAGACGTTATGGATGAAGCAGTATTTAATTATTCTCCAAAAATCCAAAACCTCAAAAAATTCTCTTCTCTTTACATAATCGCGTTATAAAATATCTAGACACAAATTTCATGAGAATAAAACTAACTTTCAAATGGAATCAAATATCAACTTATAATTGCCTCAACAGCTGATGTTTCGAAACATCGAAAAACTAATTACTGAATTTGACATTTGCACTAATTTAGAGAAGAAAGCTCTTAGAATTTTTCGAGAATATTACAAAGGTGGACAAATCCAAAATTTTATTAACATTTATTTTTTTATTCCAGAGAGCTTCAATTTCTCATCATCTCGTTAAAAATCGTTAACAACAAAAAATTTCCGAATTTCGTAAGAATTGCCATATAAAATTAATTAAAACAAATCACTCACCATTATTTTGTGTTTAAACAAATATGCACGCACTCTGTTTTACTGTATATGTGTCACATTTAAAAACTGAAAAATCCACAATATTCACAAATTTTTAACCGCACATGTATCACAATTGTTAAAGCTGTATTTGTTTCAAAACCAGCATGCATAAACTTAATTCACAATATTTTCACTTTCTTTTTTTTGTATTTTCACTGACACGTTTAAATTACAACTAATTAATGGACTAACAAAATCCAACCAAGCCAATAAAATCCGGTTTTTATTATTGGTTTTGTTTAGTTGCATACGGTAAATTCAAAATTATATGTGAACGATGAGTACAGTGGGGTACATAAGAAATTATGAAATTAAAACTGGGATTGGTACAGTACGATAAATTAGAAAATTAAATTACAACAAATAAATGTAATAGAGGAATGATGGAGGTAAGGGAAAATATAATTTAAAAAAAGCTCCTTTATAAGTATTCATTGGTTGGATGAGTCCAAATGTAACATAAACAATCCTGATGTCTAAGAGCCAACAAAATGCAAAATTATCGATTTTGAAAAAAAATTCGAACCTTCCGAAATGTACGATGAAGTTGGCAACCTAAAATGATAATTAGATGAAATTCTGAAATATGACCATGTATACATGGGGACCTGCAGGTCTCAACGCCTATTGATAGAGGTATCAATCATCGAAATCGGAGCAAAACTGCAGATTTTCGATTTTTCTGGCTCTGAATTTGTTGGCTATAGTTCAGTTGATTTTCAATAAAATTGAATTTTCTGCGAAATGTGTAGAAATATTCAAGCGATCCGAATGACCGTTGGCATGACGATTACAGGTCTCAACGAATATTGGTAGAGGTATCAATCATCGAAATCGGAGCAAAATTGCAGATTTTTGATTTTTCTGGCTCTGAATTTGTGGGCAAAATGATTTTCAATAAAATTGAATTTTCTGCGAAATATGTAGAAATATTCCAGCGATCCGAATGACCGTTGGCATGACGATTACAGATAGAGGTATCGATTACAGGTCTCAACGCATATTGATAGAGGTATCAATCATCGAAATCGGAGCAAAATTGCAGATTTTCGATTTTTCTGGCTCTGAATTTGTGGGCTATAAAATTGAATTATCCGCGAAATGTGTAGAAATATTCAAGCGATCCGAATGACCGTTGGCATGACGATTACAGGTCTCAACGCCTATTGATAGAGGTATCAATCATCGAAATCGGAGAAAAATTGCAGATTTTCGATTTTTATGGCTCTGAATTTGTTCAGTTGATTTTCAATAAAATTGAATTTTCTGCGAAATGTGTAGAAATATTCAAGCGATCCGAATGACCGTTGGCATGACGATTACAGGTCTCAACGCCTATTGATAAAGGTATCAATGATCGAAATCGGAGCAAAATTGCAGATTTTCGATTTTTCTGGCTCTGAATTTGTGGGCTATAGTTCAGTTGATTTTCAATAAAATTGAATTTTCTGCGAAATTTGTAGAAATATTCAAGCGATCCGAATGACCGTTGGCATGACGATTACAGGTCTCAACGCCTATTGATAGTGGTATCAATCATCGAAATCGGAGCAAAATTGCAGATTTTCGATTTTTCTGGCTCGGAATTTGTGGGCTATAGTTCAGTTGATTTTCAATAAAATTGAATTTTCTGCGAAATGTGTAGAAATATTCAAGCGATCCGAATGACCGTTGGCATGACGATTACAGGTCTCAACGCCTATTGATAAAGGTATCAATGATCGAAATCGGAGCAAAATTGCAGATTTTCGATTTTTCTGGCTCTGAATTTGTGGGCTATAGTTCAGTTGATTTTCAATAAAATTGAATTTTCTGCGAAATTTGTAGAAATATTCAAGCGATCCGAATGACCGTTGGCATGACGATTACAGGTCTCAACGCCTATTGATAAAGGTATCAATGATCGAAATCGGAGCAAAATTGCAGATTTTCGATTTTTCTGGCTCTGAATTTGTGGGCTATAGTTCAGTTGATTTTCAATAAAATTGAATTTTCTGCGAAATTTGTAGAAATATTCAAGCGATCCGAATGACCGTTGGCATGACGATTACAGGTCTCAACGCCTATTGATAGTGGTATCAATCATCGAAATCGGAGCAAAATTGCAGATTTTCGATTTTTCTGGCTCGGAATTTGTGGGCTATAGTTCAGTTGATTTTCAATAAAATTGAGTTTTCTGCGAAATTTGTAGAAATATTCAAGCGATCCGAATGACCGTTGGCATGACGATTACAGGTCTCAACGCCTATTGATAAAGGTATCAATGATCGAAATCGGAGCAAAATTGCAGATTTTCGATTTTTCTGGCTCTGAATTTGTGGGATATAGTTCAGTTGATTTTCAATAAAATTGAATTTTCTGCGAAATTTGTAGAAATATTCAAGCGATCCGAATGACCGTTGGCATGACGATTACAGGTCTCAACGCCTATTGATAGTGGTATCAATCATCGAAATCGGAGCAAAATTGCAGATTTTCGATTTTTCTGGCTCGGAATTTGTGGGCTATAGTTCAGTTGATTTTCAATAAAATTGAGTTTTCTGCGAAATTTGTAGAAATATTCAAGCGATCCGAATGACCGTTGGCATGACGATTACAGGTCTCAACGCCTATTGATAGTGGTATCAATCATCGAAATCGGAGCAAAATTGCAGATTTTCGATTTTTCTGGCTCTGAGTTTATGGGATATAGTTCAGTTGATTTTCAATAAAATTGAATTTTCTGCGAAATGTGTAGAAATATTCAAGCGATCCGAATGACCGTTGGCATGACGATTACAGGTCTCAACGCCTATTGATAGTGGTATCAATCATCGAAATCGGAGCAAAATTGCAGATTTTCGATTTTTCTGGCTCTGAATTTGTGGGCTATAGTTCAGTTGATTTTCAATAAAATTGAATTTTCTGCGAAATGTGTAGAAATATTCAAGCGATCCGAATGACCGTTGGCATGACGATTACAGGTCTCAACACCTATTGATAGTGGTATCAATCATCGAAATCGGAGCAAAATTGCAGATTTTCGATTTTTCTGGCTCTGAATTTGTGGGCTATAGTTCAGTTGATTTTCAATAAAATTTAATTTTCTGCGAAATGTGTAGAAATGTTCAAGCGATCCGAATGACCTTTGGCATGACGATTACAGGTCTTAACGCCCATTAAAAGATGTCGAAATCGGAGCAAAACTGCAGATTTTCGATTTTTCTTGCTCTGAATTTGTGGGCTATAGTTCAGTTGATTTTCAATAAAATTTAATTTTCTGCGAAATGTGTAGAAATGTTCAAGCGATCCGAATGACCTTTGGCATGACGATTACAGGTCTTAACGCCCATTAAAAGATGTCGAAATCGGAGCAAAACTGCAGATTTTCGATTTTTCTTGCTCTGAATTGGTGGGCTATAGTTCAGTTGATTTTCAATAAAATTGAATTTTCTGGGAAATGTGTAGAAATATTCAAGCGATCCGAATGACCGTTGGCATGACGATTACAGGTCTCAACGCCTATTGATAGTGGTATCAATCATCGAAATCGGAGCAAAATTGCAGATTTTCGATTTTTCTGGCTCTGAATTTGTGGGATATAGTTCAGTTGATTTTCAATAAAATTGAATTTTCTGCGAAATTTGTAGAAATATTCAAGCGATCCGAATGACCGTTGGCATGACGATTACAGGTCTCAACGCCTATTGATAGAGGTATCAATCATCGAAATCGGAGCAAAATTGCAGATTTTCGATTTTTCTGGCTCTGAATTTGTGGGCTATAGTTCAGTTGATTTTCAATAAAATTTAATTTTCTGCTAAATGTGTAGAAATGTTCAAGCGATCCGAATGACCTTTGGCATGACGATTACAGGTCTTAACGCCTATTAAAAGATGTCGAAATCGGAGCAAAATTGCAGATTTTCGATTTTTCTGGCTCTGAATTGGCGGGCTATAGTTGATTTTCAATAAAATTGAATTTTCTGCGAAATGTGTAGAAATATTCAAGCGATCCGAATGACCGTTGGCATGACGATTACAGGTCTCAACGCCTATTGATAGAGGTATCAATCATCGAAATCGGAGCAAAATTGCAGATTTTCGATTTTTCTGGGCTCTGAATTTGTGGGCTCTACTTCAGTTGATTTTAATTGAATTTTCTGCGAACGGTAGAATTCAAGCGATCCGAATGACCGCTGCAATTACAGGTCTCAAAGACTATTGATAGAGGTATCAATCATCGAAATCGGAGCAAAATTGCAGATTTTCGATTTGTCTGGCTCTGAATTTGTGGGCTATAGTTCAGATGATTTTCAATAAAATTTAATTTTCTGCGAAATGTGTAGAAATGTTCAAGCGATCCGAATGACCTTTGAAATGACGATTACAGGTCTTAACGCCTATTAAAAGATGTCGAAATCGGAGCAAAACTGCAGATTTTCTATTTTTCTGCCTGAATTTGTGGGCTATAGTTCAGTTGATTTTCAATAAAATTGAATTTTCTGGGAAATGTGTAGAAATATTCAAGCGATCCGAATGACCTTTGGCATGATGATTACAGGTCTCAACGTCTATTGATAGATGTATCAATCATCGAAATCGGAGCAAAACTGCAGATTTTCGATTTGTCTGGCTCTGAATTTGTGGGCTATAGTTCAGTTGATTTTCAATTAAAATTGAATTTTCTACGAAATGTGTAGAAATATTCAAGCGATCCGAATGACCGTTAGTATGGCGATTAAATGACTCAACGCCTATTGAATGAGGTCGAAATCGGAGCAAAATTGCAGATTTTCGATTTTTCTGGCTCTGAATTTGTGGGCTGTAGTTCAGTTGATTTTCAATAAAACTGATTTTTCTGCGAAATGTGTAGAAATATTCAAGCGATCCGAATGACCGTTGGCATGACGATTACAGGTCTCAACGTCTATTGATAGAGGTATCAATCATCGAAATCGGGGCAAAATTGCAGATTTTCGATTTTTCTGGCTCTGAATTTGTGGGCTGTAGTTCAGTTGATTTTCAATAAAACTGATTTTTCTGCGAAATGTGTAGAAATATTCAAGCGATCCGAATGACCGTTGGCATGACGATTACAGGTCTCAACGTCTATTGATAGAGGTATCAATCATCGAAATCGGGGCAAAATTGCAGATTTTCGATTTTTCTGGCTCTGAATTTGTGGGCTATAGTTCAGTTGATTTTCAATAAAATTTAATTTTCTGCGAAATGTGTAGAAATGTTCAAGCGATCCGAATGACCTTTGGCATGACGATTACAGGTCTTAACGCCTATTAAAAGATGTCGAAATCGGAGCAAAACTGCAGATTTTCTATTTTTCTGGCTCTGAATTTGTGGGCTATAGTTCAGTTGATTTTCAATAAAATTTAATTTTCTGCGAAATGTGTAGAAATGTTCAGGCGATCCGAATGACCTTTGGCATGACGATTACAGGTCTTAACGCCTATTAAAAGATGTCGAAATCGGAGCAAAACTGCAGATTTTCTATTTTTCTGGCTCTGAATTTGTGGGCTATAGTTCAGTTGATTTTCAATAAAATTGAATTTTCTGGGAAATGTGTAGAAATATTCAAGCGATCCGAATGACCGTTGGCATGACAATTACAAGTCTCAACGCCTATTGATAGAGGTATCAATCATCGAAATCGGAGCAAAATTGCAGATTTTCGATTTTTCTGGCTCTGAATTTGTGGGCTCTAGTTCAGTTGATTTTAATTGAATTTTCTGCGAAATGTGTAGAAATATTCAAGCGATCCGAATGACCGCTGGCATGGCAATTACAGGTCTCAAAGCCTATTGATAGAGGTATCAATCATCGAAATCGGAGCAAAATTGCAGATTTTCGATTTTTCTGGCTCTGAATTTGTGGGCTATAGTTCAGTTGATTTTCAATAAAATTTAATTTTCTGCGAAATGTGTAGAAATGTTCAAGCGATCCGAATGACCTTTGGCATGACGATTACAGGTCTTAACGCCTATTAAAAGATGTCGAAATCGGAGCAAAACTGCAGATTTTCTATTTTTCTGGCTCTGAATTTGTGGGCTATAGTTCAGTTGATTTTCAATAAAATTGAATTTTCTGGGAAATGTGTAGAAATATTCAAGCGATCCGAATGACCTTTGGCATGACGATTACAGGTCTCAACGTCTATTGATAGATGTATCAATCATCGAAATCGGAGCAAAACTGCAGATTTTCGATTTTTCTGGCTCTGAATTTGTGGGCTATAGTGCAGTTGATTTTCAATAAAATTGAATTTTCTGCGAAATTTGTAGAAATATTCAAGCGATCCGAATGACCGTTGGCATGACGATTACAGGTCTCAACGCCTATTGATACTGGTATCAATCATCGAAATCGGAGCAAAATTGCAGATTTTCGATTTTTCTGGCTCTGAGTTTATGGGATATAGTTCAGTTGATTTTCAATAAAATTGAATTTTCTGCGAAATGTGTAGAAATATTCAAGCGATCCGAATGACCGTTGGCATGACGATTACAGGTCTCAACGCCTATTGATAGTGGTATCAATCATCGAAATCGGAGCAAAATTGCAGATTTTCGATTTGTCTGGCTCTGAATTTGTGGGCTGTAGTTCAGATGATTTTCAATAAAATTTAATTTTCTGGGAAATGTGTAGAAATATTCAAGCGATCCGAATGACCGTTGGCATGACGATTACAGGTCTCAACGTCTATTGATAGATGTATCAATCATCGAAATCGGAGCAAAACTGCAGATTTTCGATTTTTCTGGCTCTGAATTTGTGGGCTATAGTTCAGTTGATTTTCAATAAAATTGAATTTTCTGCGAAATGTGTAGAAATATTCAAGCGATCCGAATGACCGTTAGTATGACGATTAAAGGACTCAACGCCTATTGAATGTGGTCGAATTCGGAGCAAAATTGCAGATTTTCGATTTTTCTGGCTCTGAATTTGTGGGCTGTAGTTCAG
Organism: Tipula helvola; assembly: GCA_963556165.1. Classification (NCBI taxonomy): domain Eukaryota; kingdom Metazoa; phylum Arthropoda; class Insecta; order Diptera; family Tipulidae; genus Tipula; species Tipula helvola. The sequence continues at coordinate 31,741,808 of OY744481.1, read as the reverse complement.
TTGATTTTCAATAAAACTGATTTTTCTGCGAAATGTGTAGAAATATTCAAGCGATCCGAATGACCGTTGGCATGACGATTACAGGTCTCAACGTCTATTGATAGAGGTATCAATCATCGAAATCGGGGCAAAATTGCAGATTTTCGATTTTTCTGGCTCTGAATTTGTGGGCTATAGTTCAGTTGATTTTCAATAAAATTGAATTTTCTGCGAAATTTGTAGAAATACTCAAGCGATCCGAATGACCGTTGGCATGACGATTACAGGTCTCAACGCCTATTGATAGTGGTATCAATCATCGAAATCGGAGCAAAATTGCAGATTTTCGATTTTTCTGGCTCTGAGTTTATGGGATATAGTTCAGTTGATTTTCAATAAAATTGAATTTTCTGCGAAATGTGTAGAAATATTCAAGCGATCCGAATGACCGTTGGCATGACGATTACAGGTCTCAACGTCTATTGATAGAGGTATCAATCATCGAAATCGGGGCAAAATTGCAGATTTTCGATTTTTCTGGCTCGGAATTTGTGGGCTATAGTTCAGTTGATTTTCAATAAAATTGAATTTTCTGCGAAATGTGTAGAAATATTCAAGCGATCCGAATGACCGTTGGCATGACGATTACAGGTCTCAACGCCTATTGATAGAGGTATAGATTTTTTTCCTGCGATAGATATTGACAAGTGACATCA
>OY744481.1:31100203-31128755 GCA_963556165.1 Tipula helvola | reverse complement strand
TTTTACCATACCAACCGATCAGGGGTTAATAGGACAAAAGGGCTTCTCTGGAAGTATCGCTCGCAAGAGCTTTAAACTTAAGTCATTTAATTTCAATATTGAATTTTGCAAAGGTAATGAAGATTCGATGCCTGATGTACCTTGAATAGCAAAGGCAGATTAATTATTGAAAGACATTTTATGTATTGTTATTGATTTAGATGCTACTGAATTTGATAAAGATACTGATTACCAAAATATCTTTGCTTCTTTGTAGTATTAAACAATTGGAAATAGAATAAAGGGAAAATGAAAAATCATTTTTATGGTTTTAGCAATTCATTTATTTTTCTTTGGTTAACGCTCAATTCATTTTAATATTTATTTTAAATTCACTGAAAAATCAATTCGCATACAACAATAAATAAATAATTAATATTTCTTATCGACAAAGATTACTTCACGAATTAATTATCCTTAGCTTTCAGTGGTGGGAAAGCTTGTTTCCTTTTTTTGTAGAAATAGCGACTGATCGTTTTCTTCGAGTTTGGCTTGTGTTTTGTTTACTAAGGTTCCAGAACCGTTTTGTCACCCATTTACAATGCTTCCTTAGTAGTATTAGAATCATATAATCTAACAATTCCAAATAATGTTCATAGCAAGGATTAGATTCGTTGAACCAACTTTTAAAATCGTTCATATTATTGGTATAGCCGATGCAATTATTAATAATGTGTGCCTTAATACCATATTCATGCGAGTGAGTTTTAAAAACATTACAAAAAATATTGAGATGCAATTTTGAAAATAAAATTTTTTCACTTGTTGCTACAATTGTTTCCCCCTCCATTTTAATTAATGTCTCGGAACATTGTGGGCAAGGTTTTTTTTAATTGTTTGTACGCTAAAAATCCAAAAAATATCTTGCTGACGCGTCGTCGAAACTGCAGTCTTCGTCGTTCTCTACAATGAAGATCTGAAGAAGGAGATCAGATGAAGTCTAATTCATCTGGCAAGTCTATATCTTCTATTGTCTCTTCTACGTGACTATCTGATATTAAGGTCTCCTCAGAAAAATCTCGTGTGTCGTCCATTAAAACCTCTGAAGTTATTATTAGTTCATCTGAATCAGCCTCACAGTTGGTTAACGCTGTATTATTCAAAAATTTTATTGATAGAATTTTGGCTGCGATGTGACTGAACTCATTTATTGACGGGATTATATTATTTCCTCCTCTTTTTCTTATGAGACCAAAAAATTTTTCGATAGGATCTTGATTTAACCGCGAAGTTAGAATAAATTGTATTTGTACTGTGCTACTGTTGGAGTTCTATTGCTGTTGATTTGAGAGTATCCATCAATTATGTCACAAATTCTATCGTATTCCAAATCAGGTGTTATTTTAATCTCATCGAACATTAAAACAACTATCTTTGCATTTTGATCCATTTCATCCAGATTAAGCTTCAAATTGTTTAACAGAATCTCGTTTATGCCAGGCTTTATGTTTTTAAGCGGCGCCCAACGATATAACGATGCTTTCGATGGTATATTTAATTTTAAATGTTCCTCAAAAATCGGTAGCGCGAACGGTAACGAATCGAATATTCCTTAAGATAATTTTCAATATAAAACTTTTTTTCCCCAGATGAGGTATTGGCTCAAGTACAGTTCAACAAATTGCCAACAGAAATAATACTTTGAAACAAACATACAATAAGAAAAACATTCTGGCGACGAATATTTGGCATCAAAATTAATAAATTGGCAACAAACATAATATTTTAGAAATTTTTAGGAACAAAAAAAAATCGAGACAAACTATCACAATTAATCGATACACGTTATTTAATATTTCATCTCGGACAGCAATGTCGACGAAGCGATTTTAAAAATAAATCTCGATTTTCCAGAATATTTTAAAACGAATTTTATTTATTTATTTATAAATTTGTTGCCAATTTATTATTTTTGTCGCTCAAAATGTTTATTTCGGTGCCCAATTCGAATTGTTTTCTGTTCCTTCCGAATAGTTTCAACAAATTATTAGTGTTGCCAATTTATTATTTTTTGTTCCATAAAAATATTTTTTATGATGCCAAGATTAATTAATTTTTTTTATCTCAAATATTAATTGCTTGTGCCGGATTATTCCCAGCCATTAAAATTCTGCAAAATATAATGAAAAATACCACCATTAGGAAATTTAAAGCTAGTTTGATGGCTATTTTTACAATTCAAATTATAATTTTGAAAAATCTAAATTGAAAACCTTTAAATGCAAAAAAATGATGAACAATCAAATCACTAACATATTTGCATTTTAATTTAAGCTGTTTTTGGACCAACTCTTATAAAAATATAAACAAAACATTTGACTGATTTTAGTTGACATAAAAAAGTAAAAATATTGCAATAATTACATGATTGAAATATTAAAATATACTTAGAGTTATGGGACTTTATACTTAGGGTTACCCACAAGACAAGGGCTCCAAATAGACTGGAGAAAGCTCACAATGTAAAAGCCAACAAAAATAAGTCGTAAAAATATAAAAAGAAAAAATCGATTAAATTATAATATACATAATTAAAATTAACTAGCTTCGAACTTACCGAAAAAGCTTTGCCTGAACCGATATAAAAAAAATTAAACAATTGTCGATAGCTTCGAATGGAAGTTTTGTGGCAAAGTTGAAATCACTGTTGTGTTCCGAGCGGATTAATAATACTCATTTGGTATTTTTGTTATAATTTTATTAATTTTATTTTATTTTAAATGTTTTTATTTCAAGCTCCACAACAGTACTGATGGATTTTTATTTTATTTTTTCTCTTAATTACAATCTTTTGTTCAATTCAAATACATAAAGTCAAAGTAATAAAGTAATTAGCTATTCTAGTACTGCTGTTGGTATATTTATATAGGGTGGTTTACCATTGAAACCACGAATAAAATCTACATACAATAATCCAGATTAATTCCTAAACTCTTAACATCACCTACTATTACTAAAAATTGATGATCATCAGGCGAACTAATAACCAGATTAGAAAATTTGTCAAAATTTTCCATAATGCTCAAATTTAATAGACTTTAAAGGAAAGTAAACTAAACATATAACTAGACATTTACCACCTTCAGCTTTCACTTTTATTTAGATATTATCAAAAATATCGTCAATACCATCCACCTCAGAAAACATAATAGCTTTTTCAATAAAAATGGCAACTTAATAAGTATATTAATATATAATTAGATTTCAAATAGAATTGGATTTGTTATAAATTCGAAGTTTCATAATAGGGTAAATCCGCGACGAATCGAATCCTCTCGATACCACAAAAATTCGGAACTGAAAAACCTCCTAATAGGTCCCTGAGTGATTTGAGAATATTTAATTTCCGCGAATAAAGCATCACTTAGCAATGAGTTTGACAAACCATATAATGGATTTTATAAACGACGTTTTCTGTTACAGGGAAACCTGTAAGCTTGGACGCCTTTATAACGTGAACATGTGCTACAAGCACCAAGAAGAAATAAATGCTTTTTATTTCTTATTATCCACAAAAAGCTCAATCTCAATAGGTGTATAAACTCACTGAAAATCCTCTTGAACCTCCATTTATAAAAAAAAAACTTAAATATGGTTTCAATTCGATTGGTTGAAGCAACTGAATTGTAGAGAGGACACAGATAGACCTAAATGGATCTCAAAATAGGTAAATCTCCAAAACCCACAAGGGAGAAAGTTTTTATGATTACTGAAATTATTTTACTGACGTAAACAAATTAAAATCACTTACCAATTGTATAAATTTTAACAGTGATACTTTAATTTTAATACTATCACTCACTTTTCAAACTTCCTTCAATCACAAACTACTTATGATTTTCAAAGTGCTTTGATACGAGTTTATATACGATTACACAATTGCGTACGCCGGCGATCTGACAATACCTGCTAAGTTCATTTATCCTTTTTTCAGCAGAACAAAAAAACTGAATAAATTAAGTTGGTGCGGCTATAGATTATAACGAATATTATTAAGTGAAATAACGAGAACAAATACTTTTCCTACAGTTAGAAGGCTCTCACAATATGTACGCATGCATTATGATGTTAACTGATTAAAAACCTCATTTTCGTCAAAAATGTCGGTTAGCAGGTATTGTCAGATCGTCGGCGGCGAACTCGTGACTCAAAAGATCGAACTAACCTTATTTGAACCATGCTCACCGGTGTTCCACAGCATACTACTTTAACACACGAAAATTTGTCTGAATAAATATTTTTTATTTAAATATCTGCTCAACTTGTAAAAGTAAATTTACTCAAAGAGAGAATTATGTTTTTGTGGTTTTATATCACTGTATTGTTCGAAATATAATTTCTACACCCAAATAGGTATTTTCTACACCCAAAAAATTTGAATTTTTTTTTTTGTAGTTAATTTTTTCCCATCTTATTCTCTGATAATTGATGTATTCCATTTTTATCATTTCATTAAAATCACACTTTGGATCCAACTTCAAAATAAAAATGGGTACTTTTTTAAATTCACGTATTGATCTGCGAATCACACGATAAAACTTATTGCGGAATAACCTCAAATGCCGGGAGCATGACTGGTTGCATTTTTATAACCATACTTTTACTAGTACCTTTGCCGGCTTTTATTTATTTTGACTTCTATCTTCCTAACAAAAAACTTGGAGGGGAATGCCTGTTAAAACACTGAATGGAGAGGTTAAATACTTTCAGAAGAGAAATGTTATTTAATTTTGACCTAACAGTATCTCGTTTGGAGTTTTGCTAATAATGATAAAGCTAAAAATTGTAAATGGATAAGCTTCTGTACTACAAAAGCTCCGTAAAAATATTTTCTCAATTCCTTTCCCAAATATAAATGGGTCAAGAGCAGAGTAAAATAAAATATTTTTTTTATATTTAAATTCATAAAATTCCTGTGGCAAAAAGCTTTGATTATATAAACTTTGAACCCAAAAAAATTTTTTTTTTTGTTTAACTTGTAATTGTTATGTAATTATTTAAAACGTAAACTTTGTATTTATATTATATTGCAACATTTTTTATAAACAATTTTATCATTTTCACTTTTTATTTCCGTTTAAAAAGTCAACCAAAAGCTTTAAAGTAGGTTCACAAACAAACAAGCAAAATTAAAGGCTACAGAAACTCTGCAAACTTTATTTTATATGAAAACTTTTTTTTTGTACATAGTTTACAATTTATGTATAAGGTTATGCAGATTATGTTTACATATACAATGCATAAACATTTTTTAATGTGTTTTGTGGATGAAAAATGAGCTTTTATTAGTTTTTTGTGTATAAAAGATTGTATTATGTTTGACATTTTTCTCATATTCGTCGTACGAGTTTGTACTACATGTATATAGAAAACTACTTGACATGTTAGATTATTATTTTTTTCCAAATGTGCAAATCTACAAAAATAACACAAAGTGAATATGTAAGTGGCTTTTATATATGTTTGTACATATCTATAACTTTATGTTGTGTACATTAAGATATTTTGAATTTTAATCACGTTAAAACTATAAATAGTATTTTGGGTTCCATATATGTTGATATGAGTAGACGTTAAATTAAAATTAAAGAGAAAAGTATTTCGATAAGATTATTTCATGTCTGTTTACGGTTTGTGTTTATAAAACACATTCTGGTGATGTCCATGTTATGATATATACAAAATTATTACATATCGTTGAGTTATGATTAGAAAAATACCATCTGATGTTTTTTTTTGTTTACAAAAAATGGTTGCGTGCCTGAAATATTTTGATTAACTAATTTACTTTTCCAACTGAAATAAAATCTGATAATTGTTAAATGTCTTTTTTATCCACAATAAATCAAAAATATTATAAAACGTAATACGTACGTATGTATAATGTATATGAATTGTTTAGCGTACGTAATATTAAATATTTATGATCCGATGATTAAGTGAGCAGCTTAAATTGGGTTGATTTGTAAATATTCTGATTTTAAACCTGCGTAAATATAATTAGATTGAATAGTACTTGATATGAAAATTATATTTAGGTCTTACAAAACTTTTTTTGCTTGTTAAATAATGAAGGCTTTATTTTGCTTAATAGCAATTGAAATGAACTAATGTCTCTTTTTCTTTCTCGTTCTACAGAAGTTATTGGCTTCCAGAACCAGCTTCCTTACTTGTTCTGGAAAAATTCGTTCATAGGACACTGGCGAATATCCCTACGACCGTTCTTATTGTAATTCATGTTTACGTAAGGGGTTTATTGCATTGGATCATCCCAAGTCCAGTTTTGGCCAAACTGTTGACCAAGCTGGTTAATTCGACGGAGAGGACCTATACAAACTCTAATTGGTATATTTATTTTTTAATAATAGTTTTTCATAAGCAACTTATTTAACGAATTTTTAGGTCCTAGCTGGTATTTTCCTTCCCTTCCTTTCATGACCTATCATTCTAAAAAGGTTACAGCAAGAAAGCGCCAAAATCAAGTCAAGCTTTAAAAAGTTTGTTGATGAACACTTAGGAATCCATCACTTTTGCGACTCTGAAAAATGTGTCAAAGGAAAGCGAAAAAGGTGCAAACGAAATATTAACATTAAAGATAAGTATAATTTGTATAAACCAATAGAAAACAAAAAAATAAAAAAATTAAAAGAAGTATTTACTTTATTACACTACTTAAACTCCAATCAAGGTATTTTGAATATTTTGGTATTTTTTCGGTTTTTCCCCTAAATTGCAGATACAGTTTTTTTCTTCTAAAAATTGGGTCATAATTGTATTTAAAATGGAACAATAACCCAATTGCTTTGAAATGTTGTGTAATTTTAGCAACCAAGACTACAATTTTTAAAACAATAGGTTTGACCATTTTTTTGCATAGCTCTGTATACCTTGTACCTATCTTACAAATTAAAACTTCCAATTTGGCAAACAAACTAACCAACGGTAATATATATTGTATAAACTACTTTACATTTTGTTATTGTTTCGCTTTTTCGAAATGAGCGGCCGATAAGAGTCTACATAATAGAACCTTAATTGCAATTTTTATGGTACATATATAAACTAACTTTTTTTTAATAGCCACAATGAAAAAGTTAAGCTATAAATATACAAAGTTGTCGGGACAAAAAGGTAAAGGTATTTTATAACGAAACAGGTTTTGTACAAATCCCACAACAATTTAGATTGTCAACAATTATAAGTCTAAGCTTATATTAAATAACAACCCCTGGACCAATTAATCTAGTTACTTAATAATCCATTCTGCTCATTGAAGTACAAAATCAAAAGATTACCTACTTAATTATATCAAATAATAAATAATAATTAAAACCACAATGTGTATAAGAAAATGTATACAAAGTCATTTTACTTAAGCGAATTAATTCCACCAAAAATTATGCTTTCTACGTATATAATTTATGTATATCATAAATCTCTGTGCTGGAGTATAACCTATATAATATACCTGTGTGTATATTGTGTAACCCCCACAGAAAGGTAATAAAACATGATTATACGCAGAACGAGGCAAAATAATTGAAAATTTCCCTAAGCGAACAAATCAAGTTTTTCAATCAATCGGTATAAATTTTATAATATATCAGTTATATACCAACATCTAAACGACAGACTAAAAAATAAAAATAAAAAATGTGAAGAAAAATGAAAATAATTACATCGCTATTAAACTCTGTAATTAATAATCCTTATTTTATTATGTCATTTGATTGTTTTTGTTTTTACCCCATTTTTCTTATGTACGCATTAGCGAAGCAAATTAGGTACTTTTCCGATATATCAATTAAATCCTTGTATTATTTAGTTTTATCTTTTAGATACATCGAACTATATATGTATACCGACGTTTATGTATCCTTTTTTATATGAGTTTTCACCAAAATATGAGGTCGCTGTACAAAATTAAAGCTAATGGAAAATGGGGGAAAAATTAAGTATTTTAGGAAGAAGACGATTTTGATTTTTATGAGACTTTCTTTTATTTTTATTCTCTTTACATAATAAAACCACTATATATGGATATGTATGATAATCATATTACTATATACACATGTGGGTGGATTAAAAATGTATAAAAATTACCTCCTTTTAGTGTGTGATCGGATTCAATTGTGTGTGTATGCGTGTCTGTCTTCTGCTATACTAAACAATGTAACGGTATATGTGTTGTGTTCTTCCTCTCAAAAAAAAAAAAATAAATGGAAAGGACTTAACATGAATTTATATAAACATTTTTTTGCTGTCATATTATATGTTGAATTAAAATCACATACATAACAACAACAAAAAAAATAAAAAAAAGCTACAAAAATAACAATAAAAGGATATTATCATATGAATATGTAACATGTATAAACATTATAATAACCAGAGTGAGTATAACAAAATTCAAATAAAATTACAAAACACTGTGTGCACAACAACAAAAATACTTAAATAGATATGTCAAGTATTTAAGATTAAATTAACCATATAAAATTCATTATATTTTATGAAGCATTTATGTACAATATATTATGGTGTGTTATATTATGCTTGCCGGTACAATGTTTTTATTTTGTTTTTGTTGTTACATTTAGGGGAATTAAATATCTGTTTTTTTTTTGTTTAAAATTTTTTATAATACCAACATAATGTTTAAAAACTATTTTAAAATTATTTTGAGATAATATTTATTCATTTTTAATTTTATAATTAACATTTTTGTATTTTATATATGTATGCCCATATGTATGTATCTCGCCAATCTTTTGTGATGTGTATTATGCTTATATAAATTTTGTGGTTCTCTTTGTTCAGCCAAAACAAGATTCTGAAAAAATTATGTAAACCTCCACGGAATATTTCTAATCTGATAGTTTTGCGCTCTAATGATAATCACATTAATATTTTATGCCACCTGAGTTTTGTTAGGTGTGCCTTTAAAAGTATAATTTCACAAAAAAGCACTAATAAAGCGTCAGGATGAAAATACTGAACATTTATGGGCCAACAAATCAGATGAATTATGTTGCGTTTGGGTTTGAATAGAGTGACAAATAACAATATTGAAAAACCAATATCAATATTTCGGTGTCATCTTCCAGTAGTTAAATGCTATCAAATAACATAAAACTAAATTTCATCTTGTTCAACATTTGTCAGGTATTTATCACAGTATAACAGGTAAAACTGTGGTAATGTTTGCTGGTATATGGAATTGCCGCCGTTGGGTATACAATGCGTTAAAAAAAAAGAAAGAAAAGATGCATTTTTAAAAAGGCAAGGTTTAATTTTAAGATATTCTGGAAAAGCCAAGGTTTCGAGGTGGCAGCCCTTATCCTCTAAGGCATGTACATAAGTATATAACGAATTAAAATTGGGCTATGAAGACTTGTCAGGTGGTAATTTAAGACCAAAAAGAATTTTTAAAGTTTATCCAATTTTGGGCAGACTTTGGTGTCCAGTTGATAGAGAATACAAAATAAAAATATTAAAAATAAAAATATTAAATATTAAATATTAAATATTAAATATTAAATATTAAATATTAAATATTAAATATTAAATATTAAATATTAAATATTAAATATTAAATATTAAATATTAAATATTAAATATTAAATATTAAATATTAAATATTAAATATTAATATAATATTAAATATTAAATATTAAATATTAAATATTAAATATTAAATATTAAATATTAAATATTAAATATTAAATATTAAATATTAAATATTAAATATTAAATATTAAATATTAAATATTAAATATTAAATATTAAATATTAAATATTAAATATTAAATATTAAATATTAAATATTAAATATTAAATATTAAATATTAAATATTAAATATTAAATATTAAATATTAAATATTAAATATTAAATATTAAATATTAAATATTAAATATTAAATATTAAATATTAAATATTAAATATTAAATATTAAATATTAAATATTAAATATTAAATATTAAATATTAAATATTAAATATTAAATATTAAATATTAAATATTAAATATTAAATATTAAATATTAAATATTAAATATTAAATATTAAATATTAAATATTAAATATTAAATATTAAATATTAAATATTAAATATTAAATATTAAATATTAAATATTAAATATTAAATATTAAATATTAAATATTAAATATTAAATATTAAATATTAAATATTAAATATTAAATATTAAATATTAAATATTAAATATTAAATATTAAATATTAAATATTAAATATTAAATATTAAATATTAAATATTAAATATTAAATATTAAATATTAAATATTAAATATTAAATATTAAATATTAAATATTAAATATTAAATATTAAATATTAAATATTAAATATTAAATATTAAATATTAAATATTAAATATTAAATATTAAATATTAAATATTAAATATTAAATATTAAATATTAAATATTAAATATTAAATATTAAATATTAAATATTAAATATTAAATATTAAATATTAAATATTAAATATTAAATATTAAATATTAAATATTAAATATTAAATATTAAATATTAAATATTAAATATTAAATATTAAATATTAAATATTAAATATTAAATATTAAATATTAAATATTAAATATTAAATATTAAATATTAAATATTAAATATTAAATATTAAATATTAAATATTAAATATTAAATATTAAATATTAAATATTAAATATTAAATATTAAATATTAAATATTAAATATTAAATATTAAATATTAAATATTAAATATTAAATATTAAATATTAAATATTAAATATTAAATATTAAATATTAAATATTAAATATTAAATATTAAATATTAAATATTAAATATTAAATATTAAATATTAAATATTAAATATTAAATATTAAATATTAAATATTAAATATTCCCGTGTGGGGTTGGCTAGCTCCCCCATCGGGCGCCTCCCCAGGTGGCGGATAGGGGACAGCCCGCCAGATATGGCAGGTACCGGGGAAATCAAATACCCGGGGTGGACCAAAAGCTAGCACACCCAAGCTAAGGTGGCACTACATACGCCGATAGCTGCATGGCTAAGGGGATGCTTAGTCGCAAGTATGTGAACTCCGGTTTTAGGCGACTTCCGGTTTAAATCATAGCCTTCCTATGATAACGCAGAGCTCTGTCATAGGTGACCTTTTTTTTCTCGTGCTACTCGTGGGAACAGAAATGAAAACAATCAATAAATTAATTAATGAAAAGGAGGATGGCGCTTCTCTAATAGCGCCGCAGCAGCCAAGTGGCTCCGTGGATATGCATGGAGGAACGGTAGAAATGGTAGACCTTACAAGTGCTGAGGAAAACGTTGAAAACATTTTTAAAAAAGACGCAAGAATACAGAGGACCCCTCCATCTAATAAAACAGGAGAAACCTCAGTGGACATGGTGAGTGAGAACGATACGCCACAGCGCAGTGTCAAAGGCAGGGAAGAGGGTAATGAGAACGGTAGCCAGAGGGCGAAGGTTCCAATAATAGGAAGAAACCTCTTTGCAGAGCGACCATGTACCCCGGTAAATAGAACAGAGCAGGAAGAGTTACTACAGAGGGGCAAGAACATCATCAACAAGATGAAGGCCGCAACTTTTAAGCAAAAAAATATTTCTAACAATATTAAGATGGGGTTGATGGAATTAGAGGAAGTTTTTAGCATTATTGCGTATGGTATATTAACGCAGAGGAGACCCGAAACTCTTTCATCTGAAGGTGGAGGGCTGCAGCAATTTAATAGAACCCCCAATACATCAGGGAGTCAGAAGAGACCTGCAGTGAGCCCTGCAGAGGAGCAGAATCAGCAAGAGAAGAAGGTTAGGGACGAGGCATCACTCACCCCAGGAGAAGTTGCCTGGGAAATACAGTTGCCCAGAAGGGGGAGGAGTCCGGAAAATCCAGAAGCCAACAAGTTGGATACTAGGAAACCGGAGAGTACTAAGTTCACGGCTGAGCCCGGGGGAAACTCAACCATAAAAAAAGCGCAGAGGAGTGGTAAACGTCGTAGGTTTCGGCCCGAAGCGCTGATCATAAGACCAGCAGAGGGAAAATCCTATGCAGAGGTCCTAGGTGAGATCCGCAGCAAGGTCAGACCTGAAGAATCCGGGACAGAGATCCAGTCGATCCGGCAGACCAAAACAGGGGACGTTCTCCTGGAACTGGGGCCGAACAGCAAGGCTAAAGATGGCTTTTGTGGCGCGCTGAGAGATGCTTTAGGGGAACAGGCCAAGATCGTAAATCTGCAGCCTAAGGTGTCGATTGAGATCCGCGACTTAGATGGATTTACCACGGAGCCAGAAGTGGCAGCAGCACTGAAAAGGGATATGCCAGACTCAGAGAAAATGAAAATTACTCTTTTCCCTTGCCCCAGAGGCCAGCAAGTGGCCATCATACAGATGAGCAGCAACTGGGCAGCCAAGCTCCTAAAAGAAGGGAGAATTAAAATTGGCTGGGTGTACTGCAGGGTGCGGGAAAGGGCAGTTGCTACACGGTGCTTTAGGTGTGCAGGGTATGGCCATATGGCCAAGGAGTGTAAAGGCCCAGATCGAAGCAATCTGTGCCACAAGTGTTTCGGGGCCGGCCACAAGGCAAGAGGGTGTACCGCCGAAACACATTGCATGCTATGCAAGGAAAAGGGGTTTGACCAGGCGGAGCTCGAACACTTTCCAGGATCTGGCAAGTGTCAGGTGTACCGCGAAGCACTACAGGTGGCTAAGAACAGGCTATGATCAGAATCCTACAAGGAAATATGAATAGGAGCTGGACTGCTGACCGCCTCTTGCAACAGTTGGCAATAGAGAAAGGGGCCGAGCTGCTCATCTTAAGTGAGCAGTATCGAAATAAGGAAGCGACTGGGTGGTACTCAGATCAACTAGACACAGCGGCTATATGGGTACTTAAGGGAGGTGTGCATGTTGAACAACATGGTGCAGGGAGGGGTTTCGTATGGGTGAAAACAGCAAGCATAACCTACTTTAGCTGTTATTTTACCCCTAATGAAAGCATCGCGGAGTTTGTAGCAAAGTTGGAGGCACTGGAAGATGAGATCCTCAGGATGACGGGATATCTGGTGATAGCTGGGGATTTCAATGCAAGAGCACTTGAGTGGGGAATGCCAAACACAGATACGAGAGGGAGATTGATCCTAGAGATGGCTGCCCGAACAGGACTCCTGTTACTGAACAGCGGCTCTGCCACAACGTTTCGGAGGCCGGGATGCACGGGGACGATCCCCGATATCACCCTTGCATCGGAGGCCCTAGTGCCACACATCCTGAACTGGAGGGTTATGGAGGATTACTGCGGCAGTGACCACCAGTACATTGCTTTTGAGGTTGGCAGGAGACAAAGAAACGACTTGCGGGATAAACCTTGTAGATGGAACCTGCAAAAAATGGACGTTGAACGGTTCAGAGAAGTGCTAAAGAATGGCAAGCAGCAAATGGCGAGCAATGTAATAGGGACGGATGGAAGAGCTGTGACTGAGGCTCGGGTATCGTCCACCATGAGTCTTATCGTCTCGGCATGTGAGGTATCCATGCCAAGGAAGAGACCAAGGCACAGCAAACCGTCTGTGTATTGGTGGACCGCGGAAATCTCGGACGTACGAAGGAGATGCTTTGCACTCCGACGAGAGGCCCAGCGAATAAGGGATCGTGCTGAAGCTGGCCGCGCTTTCGAGGAATTTAGGGTCGCCAAAAAGCTACTGCGCAGGAAAATAAATGAGAGCAAAAATCGGTGCTGGAAGAAGCTTATAGAGGATATTGACGAAGACCCATGGGGACTGGGCTACAAAATAGTTACGCAGAAACTAGGAGCCCAGATACCAACACGAGTAATGGATGTTCGCACCACTGAAAACATTGTTAGAACTCTCTTCCCAAGTCACCCAGTGAGAGAACTAATAACAGCTAGGCAAGAAATAGAGGTTCCACTTTTTACAGAGACAGAGCTACAGAACGCTATTTCGTCTTTAAAAAACAAGAAAGCTCCTGGCCCGGATGGAATTCCAAATGAAGTCCTGAAAATCGTTGCCCAGCAAGAACCTAAAATGATGCTGGAGATGTACAACGCTTGCCTAATGGAAGGAGTTTTTAGCCTTAGATGGAAGAGGGCACGGCTGGTGCTAATTAGAAAAGGAGATGGGGACCCCGAGCTACCCTCATCCTTTCGCCCCTTATGCATGTTGGATACGGCTGGCAAAGTTTTGGAGAAGCTAATCCGAGCACGACTCATATCGGCGATCCAAGCAGCAGGAGACCTCTCGCCTAGGCAATACGGCTTCAGAGCTGGGCGCTCCACGATCGGCGCAATCAAAGAAGTTACGGAAGCAATGAAGAGAGCGGAGGATTACAACCACTTTTCACGGCGCATTGTTTTGCTGGTGACCTTGGACGTGAAAAACGCCTTTAATACCGTGAGATGGAGGGATATAATCGACGCCATGGAGCACCAGTTCCATATTCCAGCTTATCTAGCGCGGATTCTGGATGACTATATGAGGAACCGCACCCTCACATATGACACGGAAGAAGGGCAGCGAAGCATGGCGGTTACAGCGGGAGCAGCCCAGGGATCAATACTGGGACCCGACCTCTGGAATGTTTTCTACGACGGTCTGCTAAGAATAGAGACACCCGACGAGACTCGTTTGGTGGGTTACGCGGACGACGTGGCGGTGATTATTGCTGCGCGCGATACAAAGCAGGCGCAACTGAAGTTGAACCAGGTAATGCGAGCCATAAATGGATGGATGGAAGAGCACGGTCTAGCCCTAGCACTCAATAAAACCGAAATAGCTATTTTGACGAAGAGGAGAATCCAGCCATCTCTCCCGATGTGGGTTGGTAGCAACGTCATAAATGTTAAGCCAGTAGTCAAATACTTGGGTATATACATTGACTGTAAAATGAGCTTTTTCGAGCAGATCAGGCGGACTGCAGACAAGGCTGCGAGGGGGGTTACAGCTCTAAGTCGTCTAACGGCTAATGTTGGTGGCCCGAAAGCGAGCAGACGCCGGCTTTTAATGTCAGCCGTCCAATCTGTCCTTCTCTACGGGGCGGAAGTATGGGCAGACTCCCTGGAAAAGGAAACATACCGGAAGAGGCTATCCCAAGTGCAAAGACGGAGTGCGCTACGAGTGGCATCGGCCTATCGCACAGCTTCCGAAGCAGCTATCCTCGTAATAGCTGGGTGCATCCCTATACACCTTCTGGCAAAGGAGCGAAAATATACCTACGAGCGAAAGTCGGAGGTTGGACGAAAAGCAGCGAGTCTCGAAGGGAGGAGCCGCACCTTGGAGCTGTGGCAGAGTGCATGGGAGCAAGGAATTACAGGCAGGTGGACAGCACGGCTTATTGAACAAATAAGCCCCTGGGTGGAAAGAAAGCACGGGGAGGTCGGGTACTACCTGACGCAATTCCTCAGCGGCCACGGGTACTTCCGTGCATACCTTTTTAAAATGAAGAAAGTAAGGTCGGCAGAATGCCTATACTGCCCAGGTATGGAGGATGACGTAGAGCACACTTTCTTCCGGTGTCTAGCATGGCAGGACAGAAGAGCAGAACTGGAGCTAGAGGTGGGTATTTGGACGCCTGAAACGGCGGTAAACATTATGCTACGAGGAGCTGTTTGGTGGGATCTCGTCTCACGATACATAGAGGGAGTCCTTATGAGTAAAAAGAGGGATTTGGATAGTTTCCCATAAGACAGGAGGTAGCTCGGGGAGAGCAATGGAAAAACAGACTAGCCCGAAGTAATGTGTTAAACGGTCCCAGGCTAGTTTGAAGGAGGAGGGGGAAGGTGGTTTTAGTCGGTAGTTCTAAATGAGAGTCCGACACATCGTGCGTAAATGCA
This sequence comes from Tipula helvola, assembly GCA_963556165.1. Lineage (NCBI taxonomy): Eukaryota > Metazoa > Arthropoda > Insecta > Diptera > Tipulidae > Tipula > Tipula helvola. Next base: position 31,112,841 of record OY744481.1, on the reverse strand, counting down.
TTTCCACCTTCCTCATAAAAAAAAAAAAAAAAAAAAAAAAAAAAAAAAAAAAAATTAAATATTAAATATTAAATATTAAATATTAAATATTAAATATTAAATATTAAATATTAAATATTAAATATTAAATATTAAATATTAAATATTAAATATTAAATATTAAATATTAAATATTAAATATTAAATATTAAATATTAAATATTAAATATTAAATATTAAATATTAAATATTAAATATTAAATATTAAATATTAAATATTAAATATTAAATATTAAATATTAAATATTAAATATTAAATATTAAATATTAAATATTAAATATTAAATATTAAATATTAAATATTAAATATTAAATATTAAATATAAAATATAAAATATAAAATATAAAATATAAAATATAAAATATAAAATATAAAATATAAAATATAAAATATAAAATATAAAATATAAAATATAAAATATAAAATATAAAATATAAAATATAAAATATAAAATATAAAATATAAAATATAAAATATAAAATATAAAATATAAAATATAAAATATAAAATATAAAATATAAAATATAAAATATAAAATATAAAATATAAAATATAAAATATAAAATATAAAATATAAAATATAAAATATAAAATATAAAATATAAAATATAAAATATAAAATATAAAATATAAAATATAAAATATAAAATATAAAATATAAAATATAAAATATAAAATATAAAATATAAAATATAAAATATAAAATATAAAATATAAAATATAAAATATAAAATATAAAATATAAAATATAAAATATAAAATATAAAATATAAAATATAAAATATAAAATATAAAATATAAAATATAAAATATAAAATATAAAATATAAAATATAAAATATAAAATATAAAATATAAAATATAAAATATAAAATATAAAATATAAAATATAAAATATAAAATATAAAATATAAAATATAAAATATAAAATATAAAATATAAAATATAAAATATAAAATATAAAATATAAAATATAAAATATAAAATATAAAATATAAAATATAAAATATAAAATATAAAATATAAAATATAAAATATAAAATATAAAATATAAAATATAAAATATAAAATATAAAATATAAAATATAAAATATAAAATATAAAATATAAAATATAAAATATAAAATATAAAATATAAAATATAAAATATAAAATATAAAATATAAAATATAAAATATAAAATATAAAATATAAAATATAAAATATAAAATATAAAATATAAAATATAAAATATAAAATATAAAATATAAAATATAAAATATAAAATATAAAATATAAAATATAAAATATAAAATATAAAATATAAAATATAAAATATAAAATATAAAATATAAAATATAAAATATAAAATATAAAATATAAAATATAAAATATAAAATATAAAATATAAAATATAAAATATAAAATATAAAATATAAAATATAAAATATAAAATATAAAATATAAAATATAAAATATAAAATATAAAATATAAAATATAAAATATAAAATATAAAATATAAAATATAAAATATAAAATATAAAATATAAAATATAAAATATAAAATATAAAATATAAAATATAAAATATAAAATATAAAATATAAAATATAAAATATAAAATATAAAATATAAAATATAAAATATAAAATATAAAATATAAAATATAAAATATAAAATATAAAATATAAAATATAAAATATAAAATATAAAATATAAAATATAAAATATAAAATATAAAATATAAAATATAAAATATAAAATATAAAATATAAAATATAAAATATAAAATATAAAATATAAAATATAAAATATAAAATATAAAATATAAAATATAAAATATAAAATATAAAATATAAAATATAAAATATAAAATATAAAATATAAAATATAAAATATAAAATATAAAATATAAAATATAAAATATAAAATATAAAATATAAAATATAAAATATAAAATATAAAATATAAAATATAAAATATAAAATATAAAATATATCAGGAGTACAAATTGAAAATGCGGGTTTTTTTCTATTTTTGAACGTTTATTCTGAAAAAATGGTAACAAATGAATTATTCAAAGTATTGTCCATCGCTAGCCACAACTTTTTCCCATCTTTCTGGCAATTTACGGATACCGTCGCGAAAAAATTCGGCCGGCTTGGCTGCTATCCAGTCATCGACCCATTTTTGGGCTTCTTCGTAAGAATGGAAGCGCTGGTCAGCTAGGCCATGTGTCATCGATCGGAAAAGGTGGTAATCGGAAGGAGCAATGTCTGGGCTATACGGCGGGTGGGGTAAGACTTCCCATTTCAGCGTTTGTAGGTATGTTTTGACCGGCGCTGCAACATGTGGCCGAGCGTTGTCATGTTGCAAAATTACTTTGTCGTGTCTTTGCTCGTATTGTGGCCGTTTTTCTTTGAGTGCGCGGCTCAAACGCATCAATTGAGTTCGGTATAGTGCTCCTGTGATGGTTTCGTTCGATTTCAATAGCTCATAATACACCACACCCAGCTGGTCCCACCAAATACAGAGCATGAGCTTGGCGCCGTGAATATTTGGTTTGGCCGTCGATGATGATGCATGGCCGGGGTAACCATATGATTTTTTGCGCTTCGGGTTATCGTAACGGATCCACTTTTCATCACCAGTGACAATGCGATGCAAAAAACCCTTCCGTTTTTGCCGTTCGAGCAGCAGTTCGCATGCAAAAAAACGGCGCTCGACGTCTCTCGGCTTCAGCTCATACGGCACCCAATGTCCTTGCTTTTGGATCATTCCGAGGGCTTTTATACGATGGGAAATGGCTTGTTGTGTCACTCCCAATGATTCTGCGAGCTCTTGTTGAGTTTGACACGAGTCTTCATTGAGTATTGCCTCCAATTCAGCATTCTCAAACTTTTTCACTTGGCCCGGCCGCTCTTTGTCCTCAACGTCAAAATCACCACTTCTAAACCGCACAAACCATCTCTCGCACGTTGAAACCGATGGAACATGACTCGGATAAGTCTCGGAGACCAATCGATGTGCTTCAGCAGCACTTTTCTTCAAATTAAAGAAGTAAATTAAAACTTCCCGCAAATGCTGTTTTGTTGGCACGAAACTCGACATATTGAGAGCTCAAAAAAACTATGAATTTGACACTGCGACAAATTGACACATACTGAAAATTAAAGCTATAAGACGTAGCTTTGACATGAACATAGTCACAGTACTGCCTGATGCGTATAGCGTTAGTAACGCCATCTGTTATCAATCCCGCATTTTCAATTTGTACCCCTGATAAAATATAAAATATAAAATATAAAATATAAAATATAAAATATAAAATATAAAATATAAAATATAAAATATAAAATATAAAATATAAAATATAAAATATAAAATATAAAATATAAAATATAAAATATAAAATATAAAATATAAAATATAAAATATAAAATATAAAATATAAAATATAAAATATAAAATATAAAATATAAAATATAAAATATAAAATATAAAATATAAAATATAAAATATAAAATATAAAATATAAAATATAAAATATAAAATATAAAATATAAAATATAAAATATAAAATATAAAATATAAAATATAAAATATAAAATATAAAATATAAAATATAAAATATAAAATATAAAATATAAAATATAAAATATAAAATATAAAATATAAAATATAAAATATAAAATATAAAATATAAAATATAAAATATAAAATATAAAATATAAAATATAAAATATAAAATATAAAATATAAAATATAAAATATAAAATATAAAATATAAAATATAAAATATAAATGAACAATTCTTGAAGAATATCCTAAAAAAAATGTGTTTTTCAAAAGTGATGAAATCGCATGCGTCCTCTTTGAATTTTCAAGTAACCAAGTAACTAGGGTTTGCAAAAACCAGGAAATTTTAAAACCCTGGTTTTCGGGTTTACAAAATCCATAAACCCGGGTACCCGGGTTAAACCCGATTTTTTTATAACTTCATTAAAATAACAAAAACATTTAAGATATGAAGTTAGAAAGTGAATATTATTCATAAAATACTAAAATAAATAAACAGTTCAATCGTAAAATAAATTAAAATCAAATTTTTAAATTCATTTAAATTAAATGTTGGCGGTTGTAAAGACTAAGAATCGTTCTACCATATTTAAAATGGAATTCCAACGAGTCTTGCAATCTAAAACTAATGTAAGCTCTTTATTGAATTTGAAATAAAACCCGGTGCAAGTAAAAATCCGGATTTCCAGACTCAAAAAATTAACGTGTAACTCGGGTTTTTAACCTGAAAACCCTTCGCATAGGTTATTTATATCACTTTTAGTAAGTCTTATCGTCTTTGTGATATATTTCTATGTTATCCTCAACAACATCGTCATCATCTTCAGCGAAGTTTATGTAGTGTGTTTGTGTTTTAATTAATACATATTAATTATAATGTAATTGAATAGAATTTATTTTGAAATATAAATCCGGGTTTTAAGTAAAAAACTCGGCTTTTCGGGTTCATGAAATTTGAAGAAAACCCGGGTTTTTGAGCCCGGGTAAACCCGGTTTGCAAACCATACAAGTAACCAACAAACCTCTAATTAAGCTAATAACGAAGCAAATTGGTTCCTCAAACTAAAAATTTTTGTTTTAAATAACCAGAAGCATTTAATCAAGCCTTAGTTAGAATATTTTTCTCTGTTTGTATTATTCGCACATTACATTATCAGTGTTTGCTCACTATTTCCAGTTTGCCTAAAAAGATTTAATTTTAAAATGTAAGAAAATAGCCTAACTACCCTTCCTAAATTTGCTTAAATACTAATGTACACTATACATTTTGAAACAATTATAAAATTCAATCCACAATAATCTGATATATCACAATAACATTTCCATTATACCCATTAGAGACGTAAATTCTTTTATATGTATCCAGATAGCATTTCAATAATTATATCTGAGTTTTTTTATCATCGAACGTTGTGTATACATACAAGATTCAAGTATAGAGAACAGAAACATAACTACATAGATGTTTATAAGTTTGTCTATATCTATATGAGAAGATAAACATAATGTATAATTATATTTGGAATTAAATTTAATCTGATAAAATATCAGCTATATCGATCTTCCATATATAAAGCTCTATGTGTATAAAATTCTTACCACGTAATTAAAACTACAAAAACATAAAATCGAAAATAGAAGTTTTACAGCTAAAACCAAAAAAAAAGAAAAAATTTTGTTTCGTCTTTCTCCCATTTAAATTCCTCTTAAAGCACAATTAGAGCAAAATAAAATTTTTGTGTTCATACACTGCTCGTATAAACAGGGAGTTCTATGCTTATTCGTTCCTGAATATGTTTTTTTGTTGTTTCAGGTTGACGTAGTATGTAAATAAAATAATATGATACTTTATCTTGTTTTGTTGTTATGAAAGTATTATAACTATATATGTACGTATACAAAAGGTATGTACCAATAGCGAAATTACATTTATTTTAAAATAAAGTTTTTTATTTATTATACATAAATATGTTCAAAACTTTTTCATGGTATTTATCTTAATTAAAATTTCATCTAACAACATGCGTAAAATCTAAAACTTTTTTATTCTATCACTATACGTTTTCTTGATATTTTTTTCCATTTTAAAATAAAGCTTTTAAATTTTTCTTACAAAATAAAAGAAAATCTCAAAATTATTAATTTTGTTGGTTGGTTTTCGTTTTGCTTGAACTCTGTGTGATATCTCACTAACTATATACATTCACAAATATTAGTTATAATAAATTACTTCGAGAACACTATCGTAAGGTTATATGTGTTTGTGTGGATATGTGTATTTACGATGACAACATAAAAAATTGTATTTTTATTCATATGTACGTACCATACTATCGTTCATTACTTATGTTCAAAGGTTGTGTACACTTTTACGTGCTGTTAATGCGATGATTCGTTTTATAACATGTGTAACGAATTAGGGGAAACAAATCTCTCTAAATCTTAATGCGGCAACTCTAGAAACCAGCGAAGACTTTCAGATTTTTTGCAAGCATGATGCTTTTGCCAATAAGTCTACGCAGGAAAAAGTTTTAGACAATAAAATTTGATTAGCGCTACATAGGAATGAACAAAGTAAGAGCAACTTTACCTCTGCCCAATCTATTGTTCCCGTACTGATTAGTTTTGCACCTTTGAATATGCTGTTCTTCATTAAATTTGAGCAGACTGATTCAAATTTCCACCTATTGTCAAACATCGACATTGTAATTGGGTCAGCCCATTTCTTCGATTTGCTTAATGAAAGGAAAATTGGAGAACAAACTTCAGAGAGAATTACAAAATAATTGCAATTAATGCAATTTATAGTCAATGTTTTACTTCAGAAGCGATCATTTATCATTGCAAATTGTGTTCAATGGAAATTTAGTCAATCCAACAAATCGTGAGTTTGCCTTAAAAAAACATCACAACATAAATAAAATTCGAAGGTTACAAGTTAAAATTTCAGTGGTACTTGTCTTTTATTGCAAAGGATAAATCCAATTTGTAAGCAAATTCTGTTCGAGTGAACTAAATAAGTGTGAAATTGATTATTACGCTTTATTATAGACAATAATATATTAGTAGTAATGACATTCACAGTATTTTCGATTTAGCAACCTTCAAAAATGAGAACCCTCCTTGAGTTCAATTATGTTGGTAGTTCGGTTTCGTACTGAAATGTAAGATCTATTCATCAGGTAGCTACAAACAAACTACAAAAAAATACAATTCTTGCCTAATACCTTGAGCACTAAGCAGAACGTACTGACTTAGCGAATTATATTCACTAAAATCAAAAACTCCAAGGAGAAACCTCATTTGTGTGTGTATTTATGCCAATAATGAATGATTAACAAGTTAAAAAATTGTTTGTTAATCAAATTGATTTTTCGGCTTTATTTTAGACAATATATTAGTAGTAATGACATTCATACTACTTTCGATTTGGCACATCAGGAAAGTGCAAGGACATGCATTAATTTGCATTTTTAACTTAGAGTTGAGAAATATTGCAAGTTTAGGTACAAAGTGTCAATTAAAAGTAAGGAAAACTATGCAAAGTTTGTCTCTTTTGAATCAGCCGCAACTCAATTTTTCGATATCAGGTAATATTTCTACACATTTGTCAGTTGATCAACGCTGCACTGTCGAGATTCTAATTCGTTAGAATTCAATAATAATCAATAATAGGCTGTTGTTGAACATACTATTTTAATATTTTAACTTTGCATATTTAAAATTTTCCTGGTAAAATCTATAATCAGTCGCATTTCTGATCGAGTTTTAAACAACGCGCTGAATAAATTCTCAGTGTTGCAGGTTTACATAAACGAGCAGATATTCGTATATTTTTAAAGGTTTTTTTTTGGTTTTTGGAAGCATTTGTATTTACTAAGTTTTCTGTAATCTTTATACTTTTGAGACATTTACAAAATAATTTTGTGGCCCAAGGAATGTCCACTTGTGGCCCAAGGAATGACCTCTCAATTTATTCAAAATGGTTAATTTTGATTCTTTAAGCCAACTAGGATGTACTAAGGATACAGACAAACTGACAGACAGACTAACAGACAGACACCATTTTGAAATCCGTTTTTTCGAACTCATGGAACTTCAAAAATTTCTCAATTCTAAAATTTTTATGATAACTATACTTTATTATACTTACGTATCAGAAAGTAATAATTTTAATTGAAAAGCAAAGTATTTAAAGTAAGATAAATAAAATAAAAAAAATTTAAATAATTGTCTGTTCAAGATTATTGCTGTCCTGGAATTTCTCTACATCTGGGCCACTTCTGAATCCGGTTTATTCTTTAGAATTTTCATTATATCTATAAATTTATTAGTTTTTCAAGTAAAAAATGGAAAAATATTAAAAAAATTCTTCTGAAAGGGGTCATATAATCACTACCTCTAAGCCAATTTAGAATTTGGTTTGCTTGTTAGAACTTTGATTTAGTAGGGCACATTTATAAATTTAGTGAAAATAGTAAAAAGCAAGCCGAATTCAGAATTGGCGCAGAGGTGGCTAATGGGGCTCCCTACTATACCGATATAACAAATTTTCAGGGCCAACATAAAATATTATTTTCAGGTCAAGAGACCTGACATTTTCTGTATTAATTTTTAATTGTTTTTCAAACAGGAAAGCAAGAAATATAGTGAAAATTCTAACAGGCTAACCGGGTTGACTGTTGGCCCTGATTTAGCTACAAGGACATCTTTTATTTGATTGATATAACTTATTTCAGTGTAGTGCAAAAATAGTCAAACCGAATTTAAAATTGATCCCCTGACCAGACGAATCAGTTTATTTTTTGTTGCTCAGTTTTAATTTCGGGAAGGCAATAAGCTCTAGTATATACTAACATGAAATTTCCCGGGCCACCATAATCTTGACCTAAAACATTTGTTTAATTTGTTTTCCATTTTTAACTACGCGAAAAAAATTTTATCATAAATAAAAATCCTGGGATAGTCGTACACATATTTATAGTTCGCCCAGAATTTAAAAAGACTTTTTTTGAATTTCTTTTTTTGTTTGATAGGTTCATAATACAATAATACTCCAGTAAATTACTTACACACATTGAATTCCAGCAAATTAGTTGAGTGTATCTAATTTGCTTGATTTTATTGATAATTTGTTTATCTGATCAAAATAGTTAATCTTCATTCGTTAATATAAAGAGATAAATCAAAATTAGTTTAGTAGTTATTAATTTCCATTTGGGAGATGCAGCAAAATAAATTCGACTTCAATAAGTTGTTTGACTAAATTCGTACCATAATTCGTCCATATTCTTCGACAGTTATTATTATTACTATTAATACGCATTAAAATAACCACTCAGCATCTCAGAAAAATTTTAAAGAGACAAAAAAATTAAAATCTTGAAACAGATTATCCGGAATCCTGACAAGTTTCATCAGAAATTTCATAGTTTGATATTGAAATTTCGAATATTTTGAGATTGCATTTCTACAATAGTTGCTTTCCAATCGATAAACCGCAAGTACCCGCTAGTGAACCGCTAGTAGAATGGTTTTTGTCTCCGCTAAATTATCTATAGATCATTTAGAGAAGGCAAAAACCGTTCTACTAGCGGTTCACTAGCGGGTGCTTGCGGTTGGTCGATTGGAAAGCAATTAATAGTTGCTTTCCAATCGACCAACCGCAAGCACCCGCTAGTAGAATGGTTTTTGTCTTTGCTATGGTCGATTGGCAAGCTCAGATTTGGATGTTATAAGTAAAACATAACCTCAAAATTGTAATTGTGTGCTATTACGGCAAAGTTGTTACTTTTTTATATAAAATCACTAAATAAATAATTAATGTATAACGCGCTAAACAAAATCAATTAAAATTTCTAATATTACCATAAATATTAAGCGGTTCTACATTTAACCACCTGGCGTGGAAATTGTGCTTAACTGCTTTCAACTGCTCGTAATAAAATAGCAAGAGCAGATACGAGTAGAAAATTTAGCGAAGACAAAAACCATTCTACTAGCGGTTCACTAGCGGGTACTTGCGGTTGGTCGATTAGAAAGCAACTAATGATAAAATCGTGTTTCTCAGGATACTATTTGAATTTGAATTATAAACAAAAAACATAACCGGCAATACAGTGTTGTGCGTCTACACGTAATTTAAGATTGTCTACATGGAAGTGTCGACAATGTGTAGACAATATGTAGACAATGTAGAAAATTCGTAGACAATCTAATTTTTCTTGTTGTTACTTCTGCGAAATATGCTCATATTTAAAGTTCCTAAGTGAACCATAAAGCTAGAATTGATAACCTAGATCAAGCAGGCCAAAAATAAGACATTTGATGTTTGCAAATGAAGTATATGCTATAATTTCTCAGGAATACGAAAAAAAAACTCTTTAGATTATTACATGGACTGGGTCAAAACCAACACAAATGTCTTATACAAGCCTTATTATTGCCATACAAACACAAAATAAAACCTACTATTTCTGTAAGTATTAGCGTCATAATACAGTATAATCTTTACATACTTTGTTTTTAAATTGTAGTTTGTATCAAAAACAGTATAAAAATCACTAACACTTTCAGAAAATAGTAGGTTTTGGATTTAATAATGTGCGTGCGTCAAGGAAATAATATGGCTTGTATAAGACATTTGTGTTGGTTTTGACTGGGTACAATTTCATAACCTCGTAAATTCAGATCTGAACTTTCAAAAAATTCAATAAAGCAAATTCAGTTGCAAATTACTTTGACAAATTGAGTGAAAAAGAAGAGATAGAGTTAAATCAGGAATTTGGTGGTTTGGCGTCTATTGGGAGGGGCTCCGTAAACTTCCAGTAGGCGCAGGTGTACGTACTGCCTCCTCGTGGCAACCACCGGTAACTGTAACCATTAGGCTGAATGTGGCCTTTGGTGACAGGCTAAAGTACGACGCTAAAGGAGAAAACCTTGACAAAAAATCCCTAATCTAAGGTGGAACAGCATATGCCGATGGATGAATGGCTGATAGGTTAATCAGTCTATATATGCGGACTCTGGATACCAGGTACCCTCCAGTTTTATTTAGCCTTCCTGTAGTAAACCTGGGTGACCTACAGGCGACTTTTTTTATTCCCAGCAACTCGCAAGAGTTAAATCAAAACGGTAGACGAGGCATGGGAAGGAATACACGGGAGTGGGTCTGCCCTCTCAAAGTCCTTGAGTCCCAATGCTACCGCTTTTCTAGCAGAAGTAAATGTTATTACATCTAGGAGGGAGAGCAATGAGCCCAGATAGTATGTAACGCGTGTAGAAGTACTTCCTACAGTAAACATTTAGGAGGGAGAGCAATGAGCCCAGATAATATGTATCGCGTGTAGAAGTACTTCCAACAGTAAACATCTAGGAGGGAGAGCAATGAGCCCAGATAGTATGTCCCAGCAACTCGCAAGAGTAAAATCAAAACGGTAGACGAGATAGGAATATACGGGAGTGGGTCTGCCCTCTCGATGTCCTTGAGTCCCAATGCTACCGCTCTTCTAGCAGAAGTAAATGTTATTACATCTAGGAGGGAGAGCAATGAGCCCAGATAGTATGTATCACACACCGGTCGGCAGTATTATCAGGTTCTTTAAGAGCCTGAATATTGGCTGGACGGATAATTAAAACATCTAGGAGGGAGAGCAATGAGCCCAGATAGTATGTATCACGTACCGTTAGGCAGTATTATCAGGTTCAATAAGAGCTTGAATATTGACTGGACGGATAATTAAGTAGGGCTTAATGCACAAAAGATCTTTTAGGTCACAGTGCGGGGTGGCTTGAGCCCCCACATGGCCCTCAAGTAATAATAATAATAAATCAGGAATTAGCCAAATTAGTATTCGGATAAAACCTGCCCTTAAGATTGGTGGAATCGAAACACTTTAAGTCTTTCATTAAAAAGTTAAGACCAGCTTACGCTACGAAACTTCCAGGAAGGAAAGCACCATCAACGACTTTATTAGACAATGCGTATCTAAGGCAGTTTTCCAAACGATACTTATTTGATACTTATTTGGCCGCCATTTTAAATAAGTAAGTAGGGTCATTCCAATTGATTTAGCTTACTTATTTTGACATCTGCATTAAAAGAATGAAAATGTCTTACTTTCGAGCGATCGAAAAAATTGTTACACGTATATTATTCCCTCAGGTTTAATGATGAATTATGTACGGATGTCGAGGAAAAATTAGAAGAAAATTTTTCTGAATGAGAATAAATTTAAGTTAGCCCAAAATTATTATATAATATACTTATAGGTTTTTAACTTCAAATTCGCAATTACCAATATCAAAATCTATTTATTCCAAAATGAATTCATACTATCCCACATGAAATTCAAAATTGTTCCATTCAAGATAATACTAACGCAAAATTATTTCAATCATGTAAAGTTGAAATTAGAAAAACAAAAATTAAAATTCAATTTTAATAATTTCAAATTCATTAATTTAATTTTGATTAAAATCGACACAACAATCGATTAAAAACTGGTTTTGATAACGAAAAAATAAATTAACTAATTCCTAATACAAATTGTAAATTTCAAACATGTTGTAAAAAATATCTAAATATCAGAATTCCTAAATTTGACGAATTTCTAATTTTATACTAATTTTAAAGATTTAAATTTTTAAATTTCCATTTTCCTTTTTTACGTTCCCAAATTCGCAATAATTTTATTGAATTCTAATTTCCCAAAACAATACAAAACTTCTAAATTTTCCTAAATTTCCTAATTTTTTTTTGTTTGTTACAAACTACATTACAAAATTCATTAATTTCTAAAATCAATAGTTTCAAATTCCAAATAAACGATGAATTTGCGTTTAACGATTTTATAAAATTTGTAAAATCCTAAATTAATTTTTCCACTATTAAAATTTCCAAACTCCAGAATTCTTAAATTTGATAAAATTCTTATTTAAGCTTCTAAGAGTTTTCGCATTCTGGCATTTAGGGTGAATTTTAAAGTGAAGTTCAGGGATAGTTTTAGAGAAGATTTTCCAGTGATGTTAGGGTGATTTCT